>JAYMTP010007854.1:0-10599 GCA_036897365.1 Geranium brycei | reverse complement strand
GCCGCGAAAACTATTATAAAAATGGTCTCCGGCGTGTCAAAGCTGGAGACCAGCGACGCCGCCGACAACCCTTAGTTAAAGAGAAGGAGAAACGGGGACGAGATAAAGAGAGAGAAAAAAAGTGTCGACAATATTAAGTTAACATAGAAGAAAAAAAGTTTCTTCACCACTAATTGAATTTGAACACAATTTTATGTTAGAAGTAGGAAATGGAGAATTTCCGTCTAAGATCATCAAATCTGTGCCAAACCCTCTATTCCATCCATAATAAATTTGTCGTGTAATTATTAGTAAACTAAAAAGTGGCCGTTACGCTGGATTATTTTTCCTTGGTCTGCTTTGTTGAAATAAATGATGGAAGTATACTGAATAAATGCATTTGCTCGTACACACAGACCAAAGCTTCTCCTTTTTCTTCTCATTCTCACTAGATTCTCTCTCTCCCTCTGTTTTTTTAGCATTTGCTTCACTCCATTTGCAGAAAATCTATGCTGCTTCTGGGTTGAGAGAAAAGGGCCAACCTCAGCTGTTCTGCTCAGCTCTGTGGCCTCGCTATCTCTAAGGTTAGGGTTTCAAGGGAACTTTCTAAAGCTTTCCCTTTTTCTGCTGGCTTCGTATTTACTGTTTCTGTTTTTCTTCTTAGCTGCATTCTTATACTTGTATTGTTTTCTAGTGGAATAGATTGTAGTTTCTGGGGCTTGCTATCTTCGGTTGTTCTGTTTTGCCTTTGTTGCATTGATTGAGTGTGAATGTTTTTCTCTATGACTCTTTGGGTGCATAAAGTTTGATTTTTAGGTTATATACAAGTGAAATAGTGAGATGGCTTGGGGATTTTGGGTTTTTTGTTTGTGGTAGTGGTGAAAGAAATTTGTTGTGGATAATGTAAGAAAAAAACAATGGGGTCACCTTGTTGAGAATTTTGAGTTGTTCAGCTTGTAGTGAATGAACTTTATTTAGAATTTCAGGTTGTTGAACTTGTAAATAATGCTTGCAGCTCATTCTCTAGTTCACCTTTTTTATCTTGACCTAAGAAGTACTGGGTTCACCTTGAGAAGACTTATTGGGCTGTTGAACTTGTGGCTAAAGATTTTTTTTTATCAGCTTGTGGTTAAAGATGTTTATTTTGGATACTAGATGATTGGACTACTTTTTTGAGAACTTAGGTTTTTTGGGCTTGTGGTGAACGAATGGGTGCCTCAAACTCCAAGGCTGAGAAGAATGAAGTTCTTCGTCTTTGCAAGGAACGGAGGAGATTCATCAAACAGGCCATTGATTCAAGATATGCGTTCGCGGCTTCTCATGTGTCTTACATTCAGTCTTTGAGAAATGTAGGCCTGGCGCTCCGCCGCTATGCTGAGGCAGAAGTGCTCATCGAGTCCTCTCTGTCTACTTCTGCTACTGAGATTGACAAAACCCCTTCACATTGCTCTTACCCGTCTCCTTCTCCCTCCCACATTGCGGAAGTACCGGATTCTCCCCTTCATAATGAGAGCCATCTTCCGCCTCAGCCTGTGTTTACTTCGAGTTATATGAAATCAGGAGGGGGTGCTACTGCTGTGACTGTTAGGATTAATCCATCAAGAAGTAATGGTTTTGTTGAGAACGGTTCTGTGGCATTCCAAATGCCGCCACCCCCGCCTCCTCCTGATTCAGCTTCCTCTTGGGATTACTTTGACACCACGGATGATAGTGAGAGTTTTAGGTTTGTGGGGCATTCTGAGGATTTAAATTTCGATGATGAGATAGGGTGGGGGCAGTCCAAGAGAGAAGAAGAAGCTGATCTACGTATGGAAGATGGGAGTGGAAAATGGGCAAAAGCAGGGAGTAATGATCACAAGGGTTATGAAGATTCTAGGCAAGCTGTTGTTAGCCAGTTGCAACCAGTATTAGGCACTGAATCCAATGCCAATGGCGCTAGAGATTGTACGGGGAAGCTTTCTCTTGAACAGTCCAGTTCAAAGAAGGCTAAGAAGGTGGTGGGTAAGGATTTATGCGCAGAAAGGGAAGATCCTTCAGAGTTCATAACCCATAGAGCCAAAGATTTCATCTCCAGCATAAAGGACATTGAGAACCGCTTTGTTAAAGCCTCTGAATCTGGAAGGGAGGTCTCGAGGATGCTAGAGGCAAATAAAATAAGGGTTGGGTATTCCGAGGCAAAAGGTAAATTATTTGGTCTAATGAGCATTCGAACTGCTGAATATTGCATATGTATATTTTACGGGTTTTTGTAGTTCAAGTGATATTTGTACTTAATTACTCATTTTGGAGTTGTTCCTGCAGGTAATTCTTCCACCCCTGCCTTTTTGGTGGCTTTCCATCACGCTTGTTGTCGTGGAAAATCTACTCTTGCGTCTAGTGGTAAGTTCTATCTTCTACTTATTCATTAAAAATGTAGCGATTGTGAATTTTGGGCATGATGTATATGCATAAGTCTGTTCATACATGCCAACTGTTTTTAAACATATAATATATTTTGCTCACCATATATTATAACCTTAATAGAAACAGATAGCTTTGTTCTGGTTCTGGTTCTGGTACATCTACAAACATGCACATTCTGCTTTGACAAAGTTGCTGTAGAATCGCGGTAGAATTTAAAATATATAATTGACAATTGCAATTGCCTTGCTTTAAATTTTCTAGGCAATGTCATATTTTCCAATTAGGCCTTTCATCTCGTTGAGAATATTGCTAACTGAATGGAAGGTCTCTTAGTTCCTGCCTGCTATTGTTGTAACAAACATTTGAACTTCTGTGTAGAGCTCCCTCTGCAAGGGACTAAAGTTATAACTTGGAAACGATCAGCATCTTCGCGGTCATCTTCATCTAGAAACCCTCTTACATCAGCATCAAAAGATGACGCGGATGATAGTGGAAGTGATTTTATTGAAGAGTTCTGCATGATTGCGGGAAGCCATTCTTCAACCCTGGATAGACTTTATGCGTGGGAGAGAAAGCTTTCTGATGAAGTGAAGGTATGAGTTAACTCTACTGTACTAGTATAATAACTATAGCAACTGCTATGTCCTCGTTAACATCTACAGTTTCATGTTGCATGCTCTGCAGTGATTTCTTAACAGTAGATCATTATAATTTCAACATATTGTAATGTTGGATTCTATTCTGAGTAATCAGCTAAAAGCCACTTTCAAGAATTTTCTATCAATTAAGGTCCTAGAAGTCCATGCACTTTCAATTCTCATCAGACCATATTTTCTTGGTTGATATCACAAACCCATTTCCCTCAGCATCAACATTTGCAAGCTTTCAAGTTTCATGGTGGATAGTTAGTGTAAGATGTGTATAAGCAAGGCCTAGTAGGTTTAGTAAGCTATGAAGCTGCTGAAAGAAAACAGAATTTGAACTTGTACAATTATGTTACCTTCACCGTTTTTCTGTTTATTTTAGACCGCCAAGTTGATACTTTATGATTATTGGAATTTGATAGTACTAATAATGTTAGTTGTCAGTCCAACAATGGCAGAAAAAATATTTTTGACATGATCTCCTTTTGATATTTCTAGGCCAGTGAATCTATTCAGAAAGTGTATGACCAAAAGTGTAACCAGCTAAGGCACCAATTCGCAAAAGATTGTAGTTCTCATGTTATTGACAAAACCAGGGCAGTGGCAAAGGATCTGCACTCACGAATAAGAGTGGCACTTCAATCTGTCGATTCAATTTCCAAGCGAATCGAGAAAATGAGAGACGAAGAATTGCTGCCACAACTTCTAGAGCTAATTCAGGGGTAAGTAGCATTTTCTAGTTTGAATCACCAAAGCTTTACTCCCATTTCAACCTTTGAATTTATGCCTGTACTAAGTGGTATGTGTTATATTTATATGCAGATTGATCAGAATGTGGAAGGCCATGCTTGAATGTCATCATACACAGTACATTACCATCTCGTTAGCATACCATTCAAGAAGCGCGACGGGGCCTCCTCAGGAAGACACCCGCAGGCAGATTATGGCTCAGCTCCAGAATGAGGTTGAATGTTTTGGTTTAAGCTTTGCGGACTGGATCAATAACCTCACATCATACGTGGAAGCTCTTAATGGTTGGCTCCTACTCTGCGTCTCACTTCCTCGGGAGCGTTCATCAAGGAGCAAGAAACATTTGTTCTCCCCTCGTCGAGTCTTGGCCCCACCTATATTCGTTCTCTGTCGTGATTGGTCAGCCGGGATCAGAGCCTTGTCATCTAATGAACTAAGCGATGCAATCAAAACCTTCATGTCCGAGCTACACCATATAACGGTGCAACAAGGAGAGGAATCGCAGATACAGCAGTCAACAGAAGAAGTCATTAATGGAGGCTCGGAACCAAAAGAGGAAGAGAGAAATGACAACCTATCCACAAACTTGTATTGCATACAGACAAGTCTGACGAAGGTTCTTGATCGAATGACCAAGTTTTCCGAGGCTTCAGTAAAGATGTACGAAGATGTCAAACAGAAGAGTGAAATGGCAAAGATTGCTTATTCAAATGGCAGGCCTGCTAAGCATTCAATTTAATTTAAGCATCTTTTAAGTTTTTGGGTGGAAATAGATATCTGCAAAATTCAGAATGTAATGAATAGCTTTGGAGAAATTTTTAACAGTAATGTTATGTGGAAACCACCCAATTGAATGAAAATGATCCATTGTTGTTGACACAAGTGAAAATGTTTTTGTGTTCATGATCAAGGTTGATAGTTTAATTTAACACTGAACAAGTTGTGGTTGCCCTTATATATATATAGTAGACTTTCATATGTGATCTGTGAAATATATATGGTTGTATTGGGCAGGGTCTTCGAAATAGTATTCAGAAAATAGTATCAAATTTTTTCTAATTCAAATTTACTAGTTATATTCAATTTGAAATTTAAAGAGTTCTTATGTTACTAAGAAATTTAAAGAGTTAATTAGAAAGAGCATACATGTAAATCGCTCACTTTCAAATAACTATTCAAGAAATAGTTGTGATAAATAGAGACTGAAATGAATTATTCACTTTCAAATATGTATTTTTATGAAATTTAATTGTAAATAAGTATCATTATGTGTGTGTTTTCACGCATTTTTAGCGAATCGATCTTGACGAGGGATGATAATGACCAACCAAAGACGCTGGCGAAAACGACGAATGACCGCTTCCATAAGAATCGATACAAAAATTATGCGACTTTCTTTTCTACTATGTTTGGGTGCCAGTCTTCGCATAACTCGCTTTGGGGCCTATTATCAATCGAATCGTGCCAAGCCCTACTCAAACATATAGGGAATTTGTGTGATGCAAGCAATGAGATTTGAGATTAGATTCGGACATATTTGACTATTACAACAAGCCTACGCATGTAACAAAAACGTAGAGCACAAGTGGAACCTACTTATGGTTCTCTTTGGGTCAACCTATTTGGTCGGATTCGATTGACAAAGAATGGCACATCTCATTTTGCAAGAATATAATATTTATTTATACACATACATACAAATTGGACTTTCATATCATATTCTCTAAGAATCATACAAGAATTGTTTACTTATTTGCTTGTACTTTCTAAAGTTCCATTTTACTCCCACACACGCGTGTTGGTAGGTGCCGTCCAAGTTGTGCTTATTCTATAAATGTGAGAATTACCAAAATCTACGTAAGATTGTTTCAAGATAAAACTATTCCTTGATTCTAAATAACCTCAATTATTGATCCTTGATGATGGGATATTGCACTGTTCTCTTTTTTCAATTTCCAATTGGATGATTATAGTAACTCTTTTTTTAAAAGCACAACCCTTCATTGAAAATCAACACAGGAGGGGTAAACCCATACTCAAAAAATTTAACATCGACTGCACACTGTTTAAAACGAAACAGTTTAGAAACAACCTTAAGACACTCAATCTCACTGGACACCTCCAACAAACCATGTCAGAAACAAAACGACCACCAAAACACTATCATCACTAAACAAACTTAACAAACAAATTCTAACAACACTAAAAACGAATAATATCCTCCGAACACCAAAACGGGGCTCGAAAACTATACAAGGCTAAAGAATGAGTAAAAACTTGCCCACAACTCACACAAAGTACTAACTCTAAGAATACAATCGTCAACCCATAGTGGCTCCGGCCTAAACTGAGCCGCCATGGCCACTCGGGGGAGTAACTCTTAGACGTTTACACGAAACTATGAGTTACTCTTAGTTTTATAGATGTCATCTTCAATTATTAATCATCATGAAACTTTACATGAGTGTTTTTTTACGTAAAAAGATCTCTCGTGCTCATGATCAATAGAAAACTATATTATAATAATAAAAGTTAAAATATGATCTAATTAACAAATAAAATTAATAGGAAAACTTTAAGATATTTTGTTTAATTAGTATGAACCTAACACAAAAATACAAGTAATATAATATAATCAAAATGAGATGTGAATATATTAAAAATGATATGTATTCTCTGTTTTAAAGAGAATAGAAAAGTTAATCATAACTTTATTCAGATTCAAATCATATCAAATCCATAGTCACTCTATATATATATTATATGAGTAGGGCATATCCAAGCCACGCGGAGACAAAAAAAGAATGTGCCGAGTCGGAGCCTAGTAGGAAGGAGAGTGTGAGTGGCAGAGCATCGCATCACCAACTGTTTCGGTTAAAAATGGTTAAGATAGAGAGAGAGTTGAGGATGAGATAAGGAAAAAAAAGAAAAGAAAAGTGGGTTCTATCCTGAAATCAAGATTCATCTATCTCTTGGCCCTTTTTGGTTTTGGGGTCGGTCGAAAATGGGAGGTAAGGTGGCTACAAAGCAAAACTAGGAGTATGCGAAAAAGAGAAGGCCAAATTGGAGATAAAAAGAGAGCGCACAAACAAATTAAGAAGAGTGGAGATGTGTATAGTGAAGTGAAGGATTCGATTGGATTTACATGCCGACCGCAATATGTGATGGGATAAGTGATAACAACGACAACATGTCACAAATAATAATCATTAATTCATCGTTTTCTTGTTATCATTGTTAAGGCCCTACCGACGTTCAATGATTTTATTAAATGGGGGTTCCACCACCTTTATTAACTTACTGTTGCTAAACTCTCACACTTTTGCCACTTCAAATACTTATTACAAGTTTGGGAGGTCCAAAGCATAACATCAAATTCAATATACCATATTCGAATTGGTAAAAAATGTAAAATGAAAATTAAGTATGTTATTTATTAAAGCTTTAGGATATCATGCATCATTTTTGTATATTGCCACCGATGGATTTCAAAAAATAAAATAGTTTTCCTTTTAAGCGAATCTTTACTCTTGATAAACAACCACTAAGTCCTCAAAATTATGGCCCCCAAGCTGAGTTCTATTTGACAAATTTCTTTTATTAATATATAAAAAGGATTTTGACATACCCTAACTCAATCTCATTGTGATACGGTCTCATTTTTTTTATTTGGTTATGGGTCTTGTCGTGCGAAAGCAACCCGAGTTTCTTTCCGCATACAATTGTTAATAGGTGGGTTCTACAGAGAGAATACACATATCAGAGTTTGTTGGAGATAAACACATATCTCTGGATTTGTTAACGAGAACATAGATCTCAATGTAAGTCAGTAGATGAAGATGACAACTTGATAACTATGGAATTCAAAGGGGCCAAGTCTAAAAAATTTAAATCACCAAAGCGAATAATTTTAAACAATGTTTTATCTAACCCAACCTGATCTACTTATGTTGAATGAGATATTTACGCTACTTCCCTCTTAAAAACGACACTTGACTGCGAGCGCCATATTTCGGGATCGTAGATGTCAACCAAAATAGATTTCTACAGTGATGGTCGGGCTCGTATTTTTCATTGCAGATAAAACAACCCCCCTTGGACATCTGCTCTAATCATTCTGCCTGAGATATTTGCACTAGTGAAATATTCCATAGGGACAGGGCACCTTCTACACCCTCCGTACGGCGAAAAATGTCGCCAGTATAGTGACAAAGTACCTGACATCATCATTAGGTCCACCAGCTTTATTGCATTGTCGTTACTTAACTACGACATCCTTTTATTAGTGACGACGTTTACAACAATGACATCGAATTTACAACGGTGTGCCATCCCAAACTTAAGGATGGTGTCCGTCATAGGTACGATGTCTATAAGTTAATTCTGTGAACTGACATCGTACTGACGAAATTCTGTGAACTCAAAGACGGCGGACCCATCCGAGTACGTCGTCCCCACGATAATAATGTTTCCCTAAAGTTACGACGTTACTACATCGAAAGTGCCATCCTTTGGAAAGGTTCCATCATAGCACAATCACCTTCGATCTCTGCTACATTAGAACATAACTTTGTAATAAATTGAGTCATCGGAGCATGAGGAGCTCTTACCAGTGTCTCTCACCTTTGGTGGCCTCGAATCTTAATAGGTCAAAGATTTGTGCTCTTGTGAACACGCTTAATAGGTCTGTAGTGCGCTCTTTTCATGACAGCTCGCTCTTCTTCGAAATTCACAAATAAGAGTGTCGGGTTCGCTGGATTAGGAAACCATGTGCTCCGAGTTTCTGACGCACCACAATATACACAAGTAAAAAAATAATATTTATTATTACATAAAATCAAATAATTCATATAGAACGATGGAGTTAATTGAGAAAGGTTTGCAATCTTGGCACATTGGAGGTGTCTTTCTCTCGACTACCTTTCTCTCAGTCGTCTTCTCCTACGTTCTCTTGAAAGAAATTGAATCAGTGTTGCGGTTCATCTTCTTTTTGCCGAGGCACAACACTTTCGCACCAAATTTCGTTGAATTTATGTTTCAGCCATTCCGAGCTTAAATGTCCCCTACCGTCCAATCCTATCAAAGCTGGTTTACATGCATACTCTTTCTCCTTCTCCTCCTCCTCCTCCTCAACTCTAGTAGTAATCTTTCATTGTTTCCTATTTTTCTACTCTCCAAAATCCTATCTCAAAAGCATTCGTCCCCACATACAAGTCAAAATATATCTCGAATTCGATATCCTCAAGAGTGTCAAGTTCAAGGAACTGGTTCCCGACAGAACCAGAACCCTTAACAGGCGCAGCCGGACCTAAGCCTGAGTCCTCAACGGTGTAGCAAGTGTTGAGGGTCAGCCCGATTGGATCAAACTAAGTATCAATGTCGGGTCCCAAAAACAAGATCTTGTACCCATATCTCACGGCAGTACGGAAGAGTCTGATGTGACTTTGGGAGAGCCGGTCATGTACACACCTTCTTTTACGATGTTGTCACAAATAGGAGATGACATTAATGGTTGAGGTGGTGATGACTCGTCGGACGTGAACCGCTTCTCCGATGAGAAGTAGCTTTTCAACAATGTTAGATTTTAGGGGTCATTATTAACTACAATACTGAACACAAAATACTATTTTTCAAATTTCTCTATTTTTTAAATTACTAAACTACCCCTAACATGTAAAAAAAATATTGCCAATAACAACTAATAGCACACATTTGGAATTCCCAACAAATACCACATATTTCTAAAATTATTATTCATACTAACCAACATTATCATGTATACTAACACATATTAATTAATATTATTTCAAAAAATTTAAACAAAATCCAATATTTTCAAAGAATTCCAACTTTAACGTATTCAAAAAGTCAAAATCTAACATTTAAAAATAATTTACCGCTACTTAAGAACACAATCAAGATGAGGAGGGTCGGAAGGAAGACGACAGTCTTGGGCTTGAACGACAATGATTAGTTGGACGTCGGCAACCGCAACAATAAAAAAGAAAAGAGCAAAGGCAGAGAGGAGGAAGCAGAAAAAAGAAGAAGAGGTTTTGTAATTTATCTTAGTGAAGGCGTACCTCACTAATCATTGAGATATGAAATAGAATAGGTGTAACTATCATTATGATACGATATTGAGTTTTAGATCTAGTTATTGATGGAAATGAAAGATCCAATCAGAGTTATCCGCAGCGGAACGAAAATAACATAACTCCATTTCCGGTTACTGGATCTATGCAATTCTAGATTTAATCATACCGAAAGTTAGTCGGATTATAGCTTTGTAGATCCGACTTTGTTGGTGGTAAAATCAGTACTTCGAGAGACGTTACTTGTCCTCTACTGGTATCCACACGGACGTGCCTTGCTTCGAAGCTAAGAAGAAATCAGCCTGCTAGAACTTCTCTCTTCTCTGGCTGTGAGTTTTGGTGAAAAGCAAAATATCACATAAAGCGTCGTTTTTCTGAAAAGAAAACAACGACTTATATGGTTCAAGGTATGGTCAATATTTACGAAAATCGTTTCCACAAATATATCTCACGTCGACTCGCCACGGACCCCGCCACGGGGCCGTGGCCAATCTTTGCCGCACCGTGGCCCCTTTTCCTTGGTTTCACCACGGGCCCGTGGCCAATTGCTCAGTCACGGTCCCGTGGTTAACCTTGCCACGGTCAAACCCATACCCACCACGGCCTAGCCATGGTACCCGCCACGGACCTATGGCCATTTCCACGGTCCGTGGCCTTTTTCCTTTCACCTTATTCTCCCACTAGCTTCAGGTCGCGTCCTTTATGTGTGACCCTGTAAGCTCATGACTCAG
>JAYMTP010007853.1:0-10600 GCA_036897365.1 Geranium brycei | reverse complement strand
TTTTACATCAAACTTAACTCTGTGATGGACGGTGCAACTAACTGAAACCTTACAGTGGTGACGTGCAAAAAAAAAATTAGAGGGTAGTGACATGCAAAAGTTGCATAGTACAAGGTAGTGATCAGTAATTTTCCCTTATTTTTATTATTTTTCTGCTGCATTGAACTGATTTGGATCCTACGAACCCTAACAGAGGGGCAAAGCACCTTAGGGATGTAGTATGTGCAAAGGTAAGCAATGGTTGAGGTATTGATTTCCTGAAAATTATACAACGTGCATTGTTGTATGCTTTGATATTTATATGTTTTCATGAGCTTATGTGCCTTTTTGTATACATTTGAGTATTTGTGTTGGTAGTTTTGAGAAATTTTTGTTATTGAGATGACCAACATGAGGCGATAATTATGTGAGATTACTACATTTCTCGTACATTTATAATTAACAATTTTCTTGTGTTATTTAAGTGACTTTGTAGGTGAAGAAGCACAATTGGACACAATGGGAAACGCGTGTGACAAATTAAATTGGGAAACGTGTGGCTCGATACGACGGACGACACAATGGCAAGACGATCAGGACACAAGAAGAAAAGTGTGTTACGATCGTGACAACCCATGTCACGATCGTGACACAAGCGCCATTCTGACGGTAATTGAAAGGGCTGTCATGATCGTGACATGCCTCGCGGACCTGCTATTGAAAGTGTGAAAACCTAATTTTTCAGCAGCCACGATCAGATTTTGAAGGGAAAAGTTCTAGTCTTTGATGGTTTCAAGTTTTCAAGAGTTCCTAGAGAGAGGGCTCCAAAGCCTTCACTTGGAGGCCATATTTGGTGTTCCAATGGAGGGTTTCCACCACCACCACCATGGAAAGAAGAAGATGAGGCAAGAGGATGCAAGGAAAAGCTAGATTTGAGAGTTTTGAGCTTCCCAACACCCATGTCTTTGGGTGTTAGTTTGTAATTTTCTTTCCTTGTCTTAAATCTAGTTATTTCTTGTATATAAATGCTTGGATACCATGATTTGGGGCTGAAAACCCTAGGTCATGGGAGCTAGACCTTGTTAATGACTTTATCTTTGATATTTATGATTAATTAATTAATTGTTGCATGACCAAATTGTGTTCTACTTTGCTATGTATGCTTGAGTATGAAAACTTGTAGTTGCTTGTGAGAGCCGGTGATTATTTGTGGATATTCTCTTGTTGTGGCTCACACTTGACTCCGAGAGGTGCAAGTGTGAGTGGATATAAGTAGAACCGAGGTGTCGGCGCCTGGCGCCCACATCTTGGCTTGAGATTGTCGGGTTTAATGCTATTGAAGGTGAGTAATAACATCCCGAGAGGGTCGGTCACCCGAGATTAGGCCGTTCCCAATGTCGAGAGACGGGTTTGGTATTTAAGACATAGGTCCAATTTGCATGCAATAAATTGATTGTAGGTTGATGAGAGAAATGTTTGGTGATAATTAAAACTCAATTAATCAACAAACCGTCATCTGTTTAGTTCCATAGTTCTCTACTCCTCTATCTCTAACCAAACTATCCTTTCCGCCATCCATTTGCTCCCTCGCTCTTAGTTACTTGTTCGACATTCGCCTTTCATTTTGTAATTGTTCTTTGTTACTAAGTGCTCGTTTCCAACTCTTTTGCATGCTCTCGTATTCATTCGGTCCTTGATGGTGATTGCTTAGTTCGATAGTCTCGACGTGAACTTGATTTGTGGCTTGACGTGATTTGTTCTCATACTTACTTTTGATCGCTTTGACATGATGTGTTCTCTTACTTACTTGTGATTGCTTGATTGACATGGTGATTGTGAACTGTGACCCTTGCTTTAAAGATCGATATTTCAAGATTTGATTGTGATGCATAACCCCTTGAGCCTTCGAAGTGTTTCGAATTGCGTGCTTGAGAACTTGTTTGTGTGATGAGTGAAATCAAAACCCCCTCCTTGCGTAATTTACTTTTCGAGTCGTGTCGGGAAGGAGAGCATGAAATATCCAATTATGAAACCCACAATTTGGTCCCCGAGAGTTTGACCCGGTAAAGCCGGAAACTTATAAATGTACTTGATAGACGACCGCGTTCTGATCCGCGTTAGTCAGGGAAGGAAGTGATGAGTGTAGAGCGATGCACTCGAAAGCACCATCGCCTTCCCGAACATCAAGCTTCCTTAGCTCAACCATCGCCTCGACCTCGACCTGATCTCGCTCGTCGCCCTCATGTGCTTCAACCCCTCTCCTTGATCGTTTGCACACGCGACTATGCCATGTACATATAGTTAGGGTTTTTCATGTTTATTCATGCTTTTTATTGCATTGCATGTAGTATAATCGTTGCATGATGACCTAAGATGTCCACTTGTTTGTGTAAGGACCTAGTGAGTTTTGAGCCGGATGATAGTTTACCTATGAGGAAATTGTTATTTGACATGCTTTTATCGGTTGTGCTTGATTAGTCATATAGGGTCGACTTGTATTCATGTAAATATCCTCATGTGTGAATTGCATGCTACTCATGATCTATTTTTGCTATCAATCGTTGAACATATAGTAGCCATGTTTGCATCCTCCTTAGGGAATGGGGGTTAGAACTAGTAGTTAGACCACTTACTGATCACTAGGGGAAAAACTTTGTAGGCCATCATTGGACCATTTGAGCCAAATAGCCGACCGGATCACTTATCCTTGGTACTCATTTTGAGCCAAAAAGTCAATTTTATTGTCCCTACATTACTTGCATATGTTCCTTTCGTTTCTTGTATCCAACGTATGTTTGATCCCGTGCATCAATTACTTAACTGCTTCGTTGAGTGTTGGATGACACCATGGGTTTGGTAGAACATGTATAGGAATGAATTGCACAACATTCGTTTTGAGAACCACGGTGGTTCAAAAATGTTTTACCAACTTTACATTGATTCATAAGAGTTTTACTTGGGCTTGGGAACAACAAAAAGGAAATGAGAAAAAAGAGAAAATGAAATGAGAAAATGAAAAATGAGAAATAAATCTCAAGTCCAAGAAGTCGAGTTTCAAAGAAAAGTGAACAATCTATGCTTTAAAATGAATTTGCAAAGTAAAAACATTTTGAAAAATAAATAAATAAGATCTAAATTTCATGTGCATGAAAAGGGAAGGAAATGAGTGAGATGAGGGGTAGAAAGCTCTTTAGGAGAAGAACAAGTTCGGGGAGTGTCATGTACTTCAGGGATTTGTGAGGAAAGAAGCAACTTTGTGGTGGTGCACCACAATACACCATTTTGGAGCACAAACTGAAGCAAGGCGGGACAAAAACAAGGAGCTGCGAAGAAAAGACGCACGTCACAAGATGTGTGACGCGCGTCACATCAAAGGAAACGCACGTCACAAATGGAGGTGACGCGCGTCACAGAATTCCAGAGAGTTGTGATGTGCGTCACATTAAGGAGAGAAGTGTCACACTTAAACAGAGAGTTGTGGGTCACATCAAGGAGAGAAGTGTCACACTTAAACAGAGAGTTGTGACGCTGAGTGCCCACGCTCGTCACCGCCAGCTTGGATTTGTGACGTGTGTCACACCCATTTGTGATGCGCGTCACATTGCGCCAGAAGACAAAATGCCTAGGGGTGGACACTTTGGACCCGGAACCGGAGACCGAATTGGAACCAGAACCAAAGAACCGGGAACTGCAGGTAACGGTTCCGGTTCTGGTTCTAAAAATGAAAGAACCATAGATTTTTGGTTCGGTTCCGATTCTTCAAACATATAACCGGTGGGTACCCGAAACCAGACCAGTATGCAAAACATTCATCGAACCACCATCAATTTATATGAAGCATAAAGATAGAGTAAGTGAACCGAAGAATGAACCAAGAAAGATATAATACATATCTTTTATTAGTAACTTATTTGCGAATTTTATAATTTAATTGAGTTTAATAATTAAGTTTTAATGTTTTTCTTTGTTAGAATTTTTAATGATTATAAATTTCATGTTTTTGTCTAAAAATCGAATTAAAGTCGTCTAATTTGGACCTTAAATCGTATCTTAAACCACATAATTAAAAAAATAAAGAATTGATCGGTTCTAGCGGGTAGAACTGGGGAACCGAACTGGATAAACAGTTCCAGAACCGAACCGTCCCATCATGTAATGATTCCGGTTTTGGTTCTCAACTTTTTGAGAACCGAGGAGTCTGGTCCGATTCTTGACCGGTTCGGTCCGGTTCTAGACTCATGCCCACCCCTAAAAATACCTATAAAAAAGGCTCGAAACCCTAGAGATCCCAACTACCTTTTTCACCTAAAACCTCCACACACCGTAAGAGCTCCAGCATTGTTCTATTGCTTGGAGAGCTCTCAAAGTTCACAAAGCCACCATTCCATAACAAATCCACCATAAACTTTTACATCCAAGTGAAGATCAAGACTCATAGCCATCATTCTTTGAAGAACTCACCACAAGCAACCAAGAAATCACCAAGAAAGAGGAGAAAAGAAGACATCTTGAAGCATCCAAGCCCTTCATGGGCCATAGTTTGACTTTCTTGTTTTTCTTTGCTACTTGTTCCATGTCTATTTTGTATTTTGACTTGAGCACCATGATTTGGGGTTAAAAATTCTAAATTATGGGTGCTAGACTTTATGTTGAGTTTATGTTTGATTGAGCATTATTTTCACTCTTTTTTGCTTGCATGAATGATTAGTCTACTTTGATGTTTATTGCTTGCATATGTTGACTTGAGAATTGTGTTTAGGTTTTTAGCTCATGAATGATTTTGAGATGAACTTTTATGAGTCTATGCTTAAATATAGATGCTTGTTTATTTTGTGCATGTTGTAGCTCCTAATTGACTCCGAGAGGGCTTTTGGTGAGTGGAATTAAGTAGACTTGACAGATCAGTTCGTAGAGCATTTTCCCTCGGTTAAAAATAGCCGTTCTTGAAGCGTTCGAAAGTTGGTAATAACATCCCAAGAGGGTCGCCAACCCTAGAATAAATTGAGTCCACTATCGAGAGACGGGTTCAGTTTCTAAAACTTAGACCATTATTCATGTTGCAGGTTGAGAGGATTGAAATGCTTTATTTGATATATATGTCATTGGTCTAGCACACGTGGTTGCTGGTCTTTGTACTAATTTATTTGTTATTTTCCAATTACTACTTGCTTTTGAACTTGCTCACTTGTGAATCGTTATTGTCTTGATATTTGACTTTTAGTTGAAACTTGCGATTTGTGCTCATCATCGCTCATCACTCGATTCCTCGTCTTCTTCTACCGACTTCTATATGCATAATAGCTCCAAATAAGATCAGTTCCTCTTAATAAATGTTATCTTTTATGATGACTTGGCTAACATGAATGCCAAATTGAGATCTTATTAGAGAAACTGATATATATAAAATAGGGATGACTTGCATTTTAATTAATCTGGAGATTTTAAATTTTTTTGTTTGTAGATTTGACCAAAAAGGTCTCCTGACTGATATTACTTCGCTGGCTTGGAGATGTTTTCAGAAACCGTCAATATAGTTTTACTCATGATTCATTTGACTTCTGATGATGATTATTTTTGCTATTGATATGACCTAAAAGATACACATGGAGAATATATGGTTAGAATGTGACTCTAGCTATGTTGGATGGAGCTTCAACTAGTCTATCGTAACTATAACATGCAAATGTTATATCCTTCATATCCATAAGCTCAAGATTTGATTTGGGTGTTCCCCTGTCAGAAATTTTTTTAAAAACCCATAAAAGTAAAGTTAATTAAATTCATATAAGTTAGAAAAAACTTGTAATGTAATAAGTAAATTACTTTCATGGTTGTCGACAAGCTCAACAGCATGAACGAAGCGTGGAGTGTGCTGGTCCAGTGCATCGTCGAAGCTCTCATGCTCTGTTTTCCTAGAAGATTTCGGATGAATCTAAAAGCTCCATCAGTTGGGTTGGGTCTCTCTCAATCGGTAGATCTTCTGACACCGGTTTAGCACTGGAGACGCGGCTTCCATCTAGAGAGTGGTCCTGGCATCGGTGGCGAATGGCTATGCAGCCAAGACGGGGCATCGGCGACTATTGTCATTGGAAATTCTGATCAAAAGACCAAAACTTGTGTTTGATGACTTTAAAAGGAGGCATCATTTTGAAAATTTAAAAGCTACTATGGGTTAATTTTCTTTTGCAAAACAAATATTAACAAAAGAGAAGAAATTCGCTACAAACTAAATCCGGGTGTCCAAACGTCCGAACTGTAGAATGTGTAGTACAAAGTTGTAGAACCCTGTAGAATGTGTAGTGCAAAGTTGTAGTACGTGATGGTCCCGTGCAAAATTAGAGGACCTTGTAGAATGTGTAGTGCAAAATTGTAGAACGTGATGGACCCGTACAAAATTGAATAACCCTGTAAAATAATGCGTGGTGCAAAGTTGTAGAACCCTGAAGAATGTGTAGTGAAAAGTTGTAGAACGTGATGGACCCGTAGAACTTTTAAGTGTCCGATGTGTTACTTGTTGCCACGTGTCACACGCTGAGTCAATGTCCGTTCAGATCCGTACTGATCCAACGGTTGTAGAACGTTCGGACGTTCGCACGTTCTACAACCGTTTGTAACCGAATGTGCCCCATTAACAAAATCTCACCTAAATTGATAAGGTATGATAACAAAAATATTATAATACCGGAAATATCAATTTCATATAACAACAAAAATGATATGATACCATAAATATTAATTTCATAATTAGATACTGTTATTGGAAACAAAATATATTTAGGTACACTAAATAGTCAATTAGCTCCTTTTGTTGATTTACCAATATTGAGGAGATTTATGTGTGAAACCAAAACGTGGTGCCAAAGTGTCTCCCCACAGGTGAGGTCATTTTCCCAGGCGCCATGTTGGAATAATAGTCAAAGATTTATCTATAGATCTGATGCACCAAACCTGGTTCGATTAGTAGTGCCTTACATTTATAAAAATATCTCAAATTCATAATTGAGAAGACTTGATAAATATCAGCTTCTGCGGGTGTATCAAAACACAAACCAAACAAGAAAATGTTCACTCTGTTTTCTTCTTCTCTCTGCGTATTATTCTCTCGTCACTCTCACGAGCCTTCCTCAATGTGCCACAGCTGCAAAAGCCAAGGACGAGACTGATCGATTAGCATTGCTCGAGTTCAAGTCCAAAATTACACATGACCCTTTTGGTGTCATGGCCTCCTGGAATAACTCCATCCATTTCTGCCATTGGTACGGTGTCACATGCGGCCGACGACACCAGAGGGTCACCATTCTAGACCTACCATCACAAAAATTGGCAGGTTCGATATCTCCACACATTGGCAATTTAACATTTCTAGGAAAACTTTCTATTCGAAACAACAGCTTCAGCGGCGAAATCCCCCGAGAGGTAGGCAGCTTGTATAGACTCAAATTCTTGAGTTTTTCGAACAACTCATTGGGGGGAGAAATTCCTGCAAACTTGTCAGGATGTTACAAACTCATGGCCATCAGTTTAGCTTACAACGGTCTCTCGGGGCGAATCCCTCCCGAGCTTGGCTCATTGGTAAATCTCCGGCGCCTAATTGTTAATAACAACAATCTCACCGGAGACATTCCTTCTTCGTTCGGGAACTTATCATTTGTTGAAGCACTCTATTTATACGAAAATCGTATGAGTGGGAGAATTCCTCAAGCTCTTGGCGGACTAAAGAGTCTCAAATGGTTTGAACTTGGTGATAATGATTTGGAAGGTACGATTCCTCCATCCATTTTCAACCTCTCGTTGTTGTTAACCTTTAGTGTGTCTTTGAACCGACTCTCGGGGACTCTTCCTATGGAGTTGGGATTCCTTTTTCCAAATCTCGAATTCCTTGGCATTTCCAATAATCAATTCACTGGACCTATTCCTCCATCCATCTCCAATGCCTCCAATCTAAACACCTTATTACTCAGCGACAACAATCTCACCGGACAAGTGCCAAGTTTAAGCAACCTTCATCGCCTTACTTGGTTATCTGTAGCCAGTAACCAATTAGGAGGTGAAGGCGAAAGGGATTTACAATTCCTCTCCACTCTTGCCAACAACACCAATCTTGAGATATTGCAAGCAGATGATAACAATTTCGGAGGAATGTTCCAAAACTCTGTAGCCAACTTATCTTATCCAAAGCTAAGGATTTTCACAATGCAGAGTAATCAAATGGAAGGAACTCTTCCCACTGTTTTTGGAGATCTACCGAGTTTACAAGTCTTGGCATTGCGGGGCAATAGACTGTCGGGCCAAATTCCAAAAGATATCGATAAGCTTCGCATGCTTCAAATACTTTTTCTTGATGAAAATGAGTTCATAGGAAACATTCCATCTTCTATTGGAAATCTACAAATGTTGATACAACTCTCTTTGTCGGAAAATAAACTTCAAGGTAGAATCCCATCAAGTCTAGGCAAATGTGAGAGTTTGTTGCTTCTGGATGTTTCTGACAACAATCTCAACGGTTCAATACCTGTAGAAGTTTTTACCATCTCATCCTTATCGATCGGGCTAGATTTTTCTTGGAATCAGTTCACCGGTGCCCTTCCCTCTGAAGTTGGAAAGCTTAAGAGTTTAGGCATTTTGTATGTTTCTCATAACATGTTATCGGGTGAAATTCCAAACTCTCTCGGTGATTGTCAAAGTTTGGAAACGCTGGTTATGGGCGAAAATCTCTTTCAAGGCAAAGTTCCTCCTGGTTTTGCTTCTTTGAGAGGTCTCAAGAAGTTGAACCTTTCTCATAACAACATGTCTGGTGAAATTCCGAGTTTCTTGCAAAGTTTTCACTTGGAACATTTGGACTTGTCTTTCAATAATTTCTCTGGAAAACTACCAACTGGAGGCATCTTTGAGAATGCAAGTGTAACTTCACTCCAAGGAAACAATATGCTCTGTGGTGGAACTGCACAACTTCACCTTCCCATATGCATAACTATGGAGCCAAAGAAGAGATCAATCTTGAAGCCAAAAATCATCATCGCTATTGTATTGTCAGCACTTGTGATATTACTGGCATTTTTTCTCCTTTTGCTTTGGCTTTCTAAAAGACAAAGCAAGGAAATCACGGCAAACTCTTCAGAAGATTCAAAGTTGCAAGTGTCATACCAATCTCTTTTTGACGCTACTGATGGATTCTCTGCCACTAATTTGATTGGGAAGGGAAGTTTCAGCTCTGTCTATAAAGGTAATTTGGATGTCAAACGAATCGTAGCTGTTAAGGTATTTCACCTCCAGAGAAGGGGAGCTTCAAGGAGTTTTTTAGTGGAGTGTGAGGCCCTCAGAAATATCAGACATCGAAATCTTGTGAAGGTGATCACTGTGTGTTCGAGCATCGATTCTCATGGAGATGACTTCAAAGCCCTTGTTTATGAGTTTATGGCTAATGGAAACTTAGATCAATGGTTGCATCCACTGAATCCCTCTTCTGAGTCAACAAGGAAACTCGATCTTGTCCAAAGGCTAAACATTGTCATTGACGTCGCTTGTGCTTTGAATTATCTGCATCGTGAACACTCTCAAACACCCATTGTTCATTGTGATCTTAAGCCGAGCAACATTTTGCTTGATGATGAAATGATGGCAAAGGTTGGTGATTTCGGGCTAATGAAATTTCTATCGGAGGAAATCAACCAATTGTCAGCAAGTTCGTTGGGAGTAAGAGGAACCGTTGGTTATGTTGCTCCAGGTAAATTTTATATTTTATTCGATTTTCAAAATCATTACTTGTGTTGCTTCTTATTTATTTTCTACTATTACATGTGCATACAGAGTATGGGATGGGAAGTGATGTATCGACTGATGGAGACGTGTACAGCTTCGGTATTCTCTTACTTGAGATGTTCACCGGAAAGAGGCCGACGGGTGACATGTTTGATAGCAACATGAACCTTCATAACTATGTCAAGATGGCCTTGCCGGAGAAAGTTGCAGAAATAACAGAGCCCGAGCTTGTCGAAGGGAAAAAAGACGATGCTGAGAAGGATGTGAAGACCTTGACTGCAGTATTTGAAATTGGAATCGCATCTTCTCAAGAAATGCCAAGGGAACGAATGGATATTAGTGAAGCTTTAGCAAAGTTGATTGAGATAAGGGACAATCAATAGCACTAGGTGTCTCGGACAGTGTGTTGTACTTCGGTGCTTAATTTGGTTTAAATTTGATGTTGTTAACTGTAACAACTCGAAATCGTATGCTTCATTTTCTGATGTGTTATCATTGTGTTCATCACTTGGATAGCTAATAGATTGACACTACAAATTTGGTTCCAAGTTTTGAATAAATCCAGCTTGTTTCTTCGTTATTTCTTTACATGATAAGAGCACAGAACCATGTTGCAAGTCTTCTCTGTAATAGAGCATTATATTGTAAACATGTGAAAAAAGAAAGTTGCAGAGAAGGTCGGCAACTTGATTCAAATTGGTAGAAATAAGTATGCTATATCTGATTATGCACACAAGTGATTTAAACAACTGGAACATGATACTTTGAGTCTGAATTATTCAAAACTAAAGCATCAAAAGCACACTATGGAATGAAACCAAATTTCTGTCATCATCATCACACAATTAGCCTCCCCCGCCGG
>JAYMTP010007852.1:0-10601 GCA_036897365.1 Geranium brycei | reverse complement strand
CAGCTGGAGGAGAGGCAGAGCGATTGGGCGTACTCGAAGCCGGTGGTGGTCCTCGACATCCTCTGGAACTTCACGTTCGTGGTGGTCGCGGCGGCGGTGCTGTTCTTCAGCCGGAGGGAGGCTCCGGCGGTGCCGCTGAGGCTGTGGGTCGTGGGCTACGCCGTGCAGTGCGTGCTGCACATGGCGTGTGTCCTCGCCGGGTTCAGGATGAGGAGGCAGCGACCGCCGGCGGCGGCGGAGGAAGGAGCGGTAAGCGGCGGGAACCTGAGTTCGGGGCAGTACTTGTCACAGGTCCAAATGGAAGAGGATAGTACCAGGTAGGTGTTGAACAATTCACCTTTGAGTTTGATATATTTGACTATTGCTCAGTTGCTAATTACAGGTAAAAGTCATGGTTTTATCAGGTTAATTGAATATTCGAGTATGTTCTAGCTCTAGCTTCCCATCAGGAATGATAGAAAATGTTGAACTGGAATATTCTTATTGACACTGGTCATTGGATAATTATACTTGGTAAATTAAAGTGTATCAGTCGAATGCACGACCAAAGTTAACAGCAAAACAGAAAAACGGGTTGTATGGTGAATTGTGAAATCTAGCCGTGTATGGGATGCAATTTTTATGTCCATGAGAGTTTTTAACGTCTTCTGGTGTCCCTTTACCCTGATTGGTTATTTGCCCATGAGAGTTTTTATGTTCGCATATTTGGTTATTTGCCTAATTAAATTGTTTAGTTGCTTGATTACTGGTGAAAGTCATGGCTTTATAAGTTTAATTGAATATTCGAGTTTGGTGTAGCTTCCATTCGGGATGGTAGAATTTGTTATAACTGAAATAGTTCTATTGACAATGGATAATTATACTTGTTAGATTCAAGTTTAGTTTTGTATTAGGCGAATGCTCGGCCAAAGTTAACAGCAAAACAGAAAAACGGGTTGTATGATGAATAAATTGCAAAATCTAGCTTGATATGGGATGCAATATTTATGTCTATGATAGTTTTGAATGGAATTGTGCCTTCACTTTAATTATCACTGTAATGAGAAGGGTACTATGATGGGTTGGTTAGTGGAAGATACCTCAATAGTCTTTTCAGGTGATAATTTACCAACTTATGGATTTGATTTTCTTTCACGTGACGAAATTTCATTTGCATTTGTGTTAATGACAAGATTTTTAGCATGTGATTAGATTCAAAAACTTATTGTTGGTTCAAGTCTTTAAGGTGCTAAAGTGACTGATGGGGTTATCTGTTTCATGTTGATTTCTCAATTGCCACATATGATGGTAAATTGTTTATTTAGATTTTTCCTCTGCGCGAAGATATTTTTTCTGCAAATGAAGTTTAATTTGAAATAATTATGTCGACCAAGTAAGGAAAGAACTTTTATGGACGGTTGTACACGAAACATTTTTAATGCGTTGTTGATAGTGTATATAGAAACTTTTATCATGTAATCTTGTGTGTTTTAACATATTCTTCTTGATTGACTTATGGATATAGAAAAGATCTCATATAATGTTGCATTTATGAGTTTTCTCATAATCTTTTTTACTTCGATCTATTCCTCAGTATGGCTAAGTATCTGGAATCTGCCAATACTATGTTTTCATTTATTTGGTGGATCATTGGCTTCTACTGGGTATCAGCAGGTGGCCAGCCTTTGGCACATTCCTCCCCACAGCTTTACTGGTTTGCTTTGATTTCTGACTTTTATATCTTGTAGATTGTAATTGCAATATTCTTTGCCATCCCGTCTTACCATTGCCCATTTTTTCGCCGTGCAGGCTTTGCATTGTTTTCTTGGGTTTTGATGTGTTCTTTGTCGTTTTCTGCATTGCCCTGGCATGCGTTATTGGCATTGCTGTCTGCTGCTGTCTTCCATGTATAATTGCAATATTATATGCTGTGGCTGACCAGGTAGCCCCTATATCCCATTGCGTCGCATGATGTAAATCCATTTTGAATGACATCTTGAGATTTAATCATCATCATAATGGTTTTGCGGTTTTCTACATACTATCCAAGAGTACCAGGCTTGTTTATTCTTCAATACGAACACGATAGCAGGCTCCACTAAGTAGGGGCCTATTGGAGCCATCTACATTTGCGAAAAGTATTCTAATTTTGAGGTGTTAAATCTCATTAGTAATTGCATTTTTTTTGTTCCTTTTCTTATTATTCTTTCACCGTGTGACAACCCCTTATCCCATTCTTTTCCTCTCCTTAACTGGCTTGTTGCTTTATAATCAAGTTGATGTTATAGATATGATATAGGAATCATCAACAATGGTGCTTGTTGCTTTATAATCAAGTTGATGTTATAGATATGATATAGGAATTATCAACAATGGTCATGACTATAAACTAGTAAAGGAAACTTATAATTTATATTAGACATTTAAGACATACCATACTGAGCTTTATGCTCAGGGTGTTAGTGATGAAATCTCTTTAATTGGCATGTGGGGTTGCATTTACTATAAGTCATTCGTGGGACATAATGCACTAAAATTTGTGAAATCTTGTGGCATGGCTAATGACTGGGCCATTAGCTGATTAACCTAATGCTGCCTTTACACTCAAGTCTCGATAGTGTGTTTTCTTCTGTTAAAATGCAATTTTGTGATTTTAAGTATGTTTTTGTGCTGTTAACCATCGCTCGGCTTTGCGAAGAGCATAAGTTAGTACAAATAGGTCGAATTTTCCCAGTTGGCTGCTAAAGTGAAGCTGTTTGTTGCTGATTCATTTTTTTTATCTCAAGTTTTTGGAAATACTTGTTTGATAACAAGTTTATGAAGATCAAATGTGTATGAATATTGATTTATATTCAAAGATAGTGCTTAATAAATTGGTTTCCTCTTATAAATCTTTCCGGAACTAAAATATTCCAATTAACATATTGATGCCTTGTTCCCTACATCCCTTTGTGATTAAAGCAGGAAGGAGCCTCCAAGGAAGATATTGAGCAGCTGTCAAAATTCAAATTCAGGCGGAGCGGCTCCGACGAGAAAGTTATAGGTGACAAAGCACAAGGACCCGTCGGAGGAATGATGACTGAATGTGGCACAGATTCACCCATTGAACACCCTCTCTCCCAAGAGGACGCGGTAACACAATTCAGTCTCACTTTCCGTCTTCCTTTCACGTTTCTCTTTAGATGTCGAATCCTACATGCAGTTTACCTAAAGATAACAGAAATTTGAGATAACAGAAATTTGAGTCCATATCTGTAACTGACGCTCGTGGACGATTGTAGGAGTGTTGCATCTGCCTTTCTGCCTACGAAGATGGGGTGGAGTTGAGAGAGCTTCCTTGCGGCCACCATTTCCACTGCACCTGCGTAGACAAGTGGCTCTACATCAATGCGACGTGTCCTCTCTGCAAGTACAACATCTTGAAGAGCAGCAACAATCAAGAGGAAGTGTAGACAAATCGTCGTCCATGGCCTGCTACTCTACGGCCTCTGCATATATACGCACAGCATCTCAATACACTCGGTACAAACAAATTTTCTCTATTGCCATCATTGTTTAGTGGTTCCTATTGTTGTTGTAGCAACATGTGTGTATATATGTGTTGTCCGGAGCGTCGTGGCCGTGCATTTCTGTTGGAATTGGAACACAAATTTTTTATTTTTGCCCGTTTCAACATTTTATCTTAGTAGTTGTTACTATGATTGTTGAAATATTTTCTTGCAGCATTTTGTTGCTCTGGTTTTGGAAATTCTACTCTTATATACTTCATTTCTTCTTTTGTAGACTTATGAGCCAATGCTTGAAATTTATGTCCATTGTTATGGGGCCGTCATTGGCCCGAGATGATCGGGAATACTATATCTCTGTCGGGTTTGAGGATTTTGCCTCCCTTTAGGAATGGCAACTGGGTTCAGAGCGAGTTTTGTGATCCCATCTCTGCCTCGGTCACATTCGAGATATTGTGTCTCCGTCTAGTATAGTTTAAGTACAGAGAAGATATAGACATTACTCTTCGATAATTAGATACAATTTAGAGTAAGTTACATATTGGTTGCTCACAAACACAGTACAAAAGTTTTCAACTCAGGCGTGACTGTTCATGACATGTCCACTTGGGATCGCCGTCACCGGCACCCCAATCACCGTCCGACACGCGTCTCCCGAGAACGACCCCTCCACCTTAACGGCGAGGTTGATGACCCCGTGGGTCCTGGTCCCGTCCCTGCTGTCCCGCAGCCGGTAGCTCAGGTACCGGACCCCCGACGGCGGGAGCCCCACGTCAGCAGCCGGAATCAAACACCAGCCCAACTGCCTCTCCCCGGCGACGAGCCGCTTGGTGAACAGCCGGAGGCAAACCGACAACTGGCGCCTGAAGAAAGTGGGGTCCAGCGGCACCCTAAACCTGTCGCCCCAGGCAGGGTTGACCCCACCCTCCTCGTCCACCCTCGTCGCGTACACGTGGCACTTGTCCGCCGCCGCCGGAGAAGTGACAGTGACGAATGGCCGGAGACGGCGGTGCGAGAAGAGGGAGGACGGGGACTTGAGCCCACGCGCTGAAATGACGGTGATCTCCATGACCAAGCTCTGGTTGTTGTTGCCACCACTACTGTTACTGAGTGAACATGATGATCTTCAGATTTGGTTCTTCGTCTCTGTCTATGTCTATATATACATATATAAGTGTGATAATAATAGTGAAATAAATTAAAATTGTAGAAGAATTGGGTATGTAGTTATGGGGGAGTTGCTCACATGATGCCTTGCAATTTCTCCATGGAATTAAAATATATATGCGCCGAATTGGGAGAAGCTGCGATGAAATTGTTGGATTGATCTTGTTAACTGTCCCAACTTGCAAGAAGACTTGGTTCAAGTTCAAGTTTATGTATATATGATTATATATAAGTCTTGTAGTATTGTGTCTCTTGTGACCTCAAATCATTTTCAGGAAATAATAAAATGAATTGTCTGGTAGCTAGTGTTCAGTGTGGAAATTTACATGAAAGTTACACTTGCTTGGTCAATAATTAGATGAAATGTGACAGACTGATAATGTCAATTATGTGATAAAGAATCATTAAATATTTATTTTGATCCGAGTGGGCATGTTAAATTATGATTACGTGTAATGCGTGAGAAGCTACTAACACTTAACAGTGGTCCTTTTTAGAAGTTTTTCTTTTTATTTATTTATTTATAGTGATAATAAAAATACATGAATTTAAAAAAAACGATATCCTCTATCCAACAAGATAAAAACAAGATCATTAAAGTTGTCATGTTATTATCCTATAGAGGAGCAAAATATCCAGAAATCGACAAAGAATCCATATTTCATATCTATTTCGTGTTGTCATCGTGTAGAGGCGAGATGGCTAAATTTGTGAGGCATTCATTTCAGTTTTTGGGCCTCTACGAATTTAACTCAAGCCCGTAAACAATTGAGCTGTGGTGAGGCACTTTGGAGTAAGGATACGGGCTTTGGCCCATAACTGGTTCGAGTGGGCTTAGCCTGTGTAGTCTTGTGAGGTATTTCCAAGACGACGTCGTTCGGGTGAAACAGAACCTATGCCTTCTCTGGCGAGAGCTGAGAAGATAGAGAAGTTGCAGAGAGGAGCGTCGAAGGAGGAGCGTGAAAACGACGTCGTCGCCTGGTTTCCAGCTGCGAGTTCTTCGGGAAGCTTCAGGTTTGTTTCTCTTCACTTCCCAACATCTGAGCTCCAACAGTTTCAATACAGGATTTGTGGAAATTTTGAAGCTTGTTTCTTATCTTAGTGTTGGGTTTCTTGTGGGTTCTGATTGTGTTTAATGGTCAAACGATTTCGATTCAAATTTTTTTCTCTGCAACCAAACAGTTATGTTCGTTACCACTTATAAAGGGTTTATTGAAGTGTGCTAGTTTGTTTCTTGTTAATTACCATTCTCCTGAAAATGCTCATGCCCACCAACTGTTCGACAAAATGCCTGAACCAGCAGTGAAGAAAATTTAGAGCTTTTGTGCCTGTATTGGGAAAGTGATCGTTTTTGGCTTTGGAAAGAGGAATTACCACAACTGGGTCATTGGGTTTCTAGAGTTATGTTCTGGACCTTTAAGGTTGTAATCGAGTTTTCGCAGTGTGGGCGCATTGCTCGATGCCAGGGTTGATAGATTATGCTATGAAGTGATCGTTATAAGGGTAGTTGTTAATTTGTGTCACTTACAAATTTCTGAAGTTGTCTCGATGTATTGGGGTGATCTGTATTTTTGTGTTTGTCAATTTTCAATGTTGGGACAAATTCATTTTAGAAGATAAGTTGCTGAAGTAGCTTGTTGTACATATGTGGTTTCTTTCTTTGAGTTGTTGATGGTTTTGGTTTTTATTGTACATTGGAGTATTTGTGGTGCAATTGGGTTGGCATTACTGGTGATAGGAAGGGTTCCCGAGTAGGAGGTTAATTGCGAAGTTTGCTTTTGGATATCTGAAAGTTAAAGAAAATGTTTGTATTCGGTTTAATCTAATAGTTCACTTATAATGCTCCTTTTCAATGCAGTTTGATGGTATTTGCATCTCATTTGCTGGCCTTCTAAGTTTATTGGTTTTCTTAGGCCGCTCTAAGAAGGTTCCATCTTCGTTGATTGGGAGAGGTCTCACAAAATGTCAGCATTAGTCTCTTCTAGGTTGCTTCTCCTTGTCGGGGAGACTCTGCCAAAGCACAAGTTATCGCTCGTTTCCAAGAGATCTTGGTTCCACGGGAGCGTGCGCTTTTTCAGCCAGGTTGATGTTGACCGAGGAACTCTAACTCTCGCAAGCCTTGGTTTTAGGGGTGAATCGGAAATCGAAATTGAAACTAAAAAGACAGCAAGTGAACATAAGCAGGCCCGAGTCCGACCTTCAGTTGGGATCCCAAGAAGTAACGTGAAGACGGTTAGAAGCAATGAAATCAAGCCGGTCCGGGCAAAAAACCCGCCCGTCATAGAGTTGGCTCCTTTTTCTGTAAAATCGTTCGCCGAGCTCAACCTCCCGCCTGCATTGATTCAAGGATTAGAGAGTGAAGGCTTCACGGTTCCAACCGACGTTCAATCCGCTGCCGTCCCCACGATTCTCAACAACCACGACGTCGTGATTCAGTCCTACACCGGTTCGGGGAAAACTCTGGCGTATGTGCTCCCCATACTCTCCGAAGTCGGCCCGCTGAGCGCTAAAGAGCCGGAAAAAAGGGCTGGGGTGGATGCTGTGATTGTCGCTCCCTCCCGAGAGCTGGGAATGCAGATCGTGAGGGAGTTCGAGAAGCTGTTGGGACCTGACAACAGGAGAGCGGTCCAGCAGCTCGTCGGGGGCGCGAACCGATCGAGGCAGGAAGAAGCTCTGAAGAAGAACAAACCTTCAATCGTTGTTGGAACTCCCGGGCGGATCGCTGAGGTCAGCGCCGCGGGAAAGCTCCAAACCCACGGCTGCCGTTACTTAGTCTTAGACGAGGTTGATCAGCTCCTCTCGTTCAACTTCCGCGAGGACATGCACAGGATCGTCGAGCACGTCGGGAGGAAGGCGGGCTCGGACCTAGTAAAAGACCGAGCCACCAAGAGAGTCGAGCGCCAGCTCATCATGGTGTCCGCGACCGTGCCCTTCTCGGTGATCCGGGCCGCGAGGACCTGGGGGTGCGACCCGCTGCTCGTCGAGGCCCAAAAGGTCACGCCACTCGAGGCCATCCCTCCCTCCGGACCCGTGAACCTCTCGAACCCATCCGCTCCAGGCTCCAACCCCGGGCAGGTCCGGGCGACGATACAGAGCCTCCCGCCCGCGCTGAAGCACTACTACTGCATTGCGAAGCGCCAGCACAAGGTCGACGCGCTGAGGAGGTGCGTGCACGCGCTCGAAGCAAACTGCGTGATAGCGTTCATGAACAGCAGCAGGCAGTTGAAAGACGCTGTCCACAAGCTGCAGGCGCGTGGAATGGAAGCAGCAGAGCTGCACGGGGAGCTCGGGAAGCTCGCCAGGTCAACGACCATGAACAACTTCAAGAGCGGGAAGGTGAGGGTTCTCGTTACAAACGAATTGTCTGCAAGGGGATTGGACGTGGCGGAATGTGATCTCGTGGTGAATCTCGACCTGCCCACGGACTCGGTTCACTACGCGCATCGGGCGGGGAGGGCGGGGCGGCTCGGGAGGAGGGGCGATGTGGTGAGCATCTGCGAGGAGTCGGAGGTGTTTGTGGTGAAGAAGCTGCAGAAACAGCTTGGAGTGTCCATTGCAGCTTGTGAGCTTACAGATGGGAGGTTTTCTGTTGTGAATGAAGAAGAGAGGAGAGGTTCTGTGGTGACAAGGTAAGTAATTACCAACTCTGTTTCTCTGTTTTTACTTTTATCTATAGTTTCATAGAATTGTGAAGAGGTCATTTTCTTGGTCTCTTTTTGTTTCCCTCTGAATGAAACAAGTGATGTTCTGGCCTTTCAGGGCACAGTAAGTTAATGCATTGAACAGTAATATTGTAACTTACATTTTTGCTGCTTAGAGAAGCTTCAATATACTACTTGTTAGAGTGCCAGATTTATGCTGTAAATGAATCTAGCTGTTCCACTCGTTAAATATTCAGTTCGAGCATGTTATAATTAGCTACTTGAGTTTCCATTACACTTTTTTAGACTCGTTAAGCTTGTCAGTCAGCTCGGTTAATAATAGCATATATTCAAATCGAGTCGAGCTAAATAATAGCATGATTATTTTCTTTGAGCAAACCTGATTCAATTGTAACTGTATAAATTCGTTCGAGCATGAATAAAAGTGGATTGAAGCAATTCTTTTCTCACTATTTTAACACCCAAAAAACAATGTTTCTTGAGTCTGAAGTAAACTTATAATAATATCATGGTAATCAACATTTCACCAACATAAATATCAAAGGTTCATCATTTTACAAATATTCATATGGACCTAACCAATTTTACATATGTCTGGAAAGACTGATGGTCCAAAAACACTTCATACATGACATGTTTGTGAAGATATGATTGATGCACTGACTTGACTCTCCATTCTTTGGGATCATCAAACTTCACTACAGTAACTTATTTCCTCGGGTTCTTGCTTGCCCAGTTCCATTGGTCCCTGCACATCTCCCAGATACCATATTTCCCCCATTTTCCCAGCTGCCAAACAAACACCAACCCAAGCACACAACAATTTCAAAACGCCCCAAAACCCAAAACCTTCCCATTTCAACACAAAAATCGCCTTTCTACTTTCTTCTAAACATGGCTATATACTAAAGCTTTCGAATATTTAACAGATAATCGAAGAAAAAATATTGAAATGTTGCCTTAGAAGTCACGCGTGTTCATAAATGAGTAAAACCTCTCATATTAAAAACAGCGTTTATATTTATGTATGCGGAAGTTGAGATCAAACACAAGGTGTCGCATCTTTTGGTTATACTTGTGAAAATCTGACAGAGTATCACGTGCAGCTCTCTGGTTATCTCTTGTGAGTGCACCAAAGTTGCAAGATTGCTCGCATGTAAAATAATCCGGACCTAATATATTGGATACGGTTATCCGGTTCGGTTTCCAGTTCTACTTAATTAGACTCGATTAATGAGTAATTGTGAGATTTATAGTTCGGTTCTCCGGTTTGATTTCTTGGTTATGCCTAATTAGACCCAATTAATGTGATATTCGTACATTGTTCAATTCATGAGAAAAATTATACATGATTAAACATGTTTTTAGGCAAAAAAAAATCAAATTTAAACTACAAATTTAAACCTTATGAACCAGTTCGATTCTGAATCGGTTATTCAACAGTTCTACACTCTAAGAATCGGACCCAAACCGAATTGATTCGGTTCTCGATTTTCATATCCAAATTCGACCCAATACTCATGGTTTTCGATTTTTCAGTTCCAATCCAATTTGAATCTCGGTTCGAATCCGGTTTTGGGTAAAATGTACCCCCCCCTGCATAAACTTGTGTCAGTCAACTCTATGTCAAAGCTTAATTTATCTTAATGATTGCAACATAAATCCCCAAAATAATAAAGTTAGCTCGGAAAGCATCATAAACACTGCATTAAGGTGAGCAGCCCTAGTATAGTGGTCCATGACACTCCTTTGGCTTCGGCCAGGGTTCGAATCCTGTTGCGTCACGTGAAAAGGGTTTATGGGTTGGGGTAAAAATTAGGGGTTGGGTTAGTAGCTACTATATAGGTTGGGTTGGGTTCGTTGGGTGGGCTTTGAGTTGGGTAGTATAGGTTTAAAAAAAACACTGCATTAAGACTCAAACCTAGACCAAATTTGGAGCAACTTGTTAAAATCCACGACAAATAGAGTAGAATCAAACTCTAAAAACCACAAATAATCCTCACAAAATCAAAATCATCCGTTAAATCAAACTCTCCGATCTTGAACCCAAACCAAACCCTAACAAGTGACTACACTCCAAAACAAATGCGATAAACATAAGAATCACACCTAGTTTCGGAAACCAAACCGTCCAACCGCTGAACCTCACGACCTCCTTGCCCCCTTTCCTCTCGTCGCCGACTACGAGGAGCTGTAATATATATACTACTAGGTTGTGGTTCTGCATGATACGCGTGTTAATTGTAAAATGTTATTGAATAATTAAAATTGTTTACTATGTTCAAAT
>JAYMTP010007851.1:0-10602 GCA_036897365.1 Geranium brycei | reverse complement strand
CTCAATTTCATGGAATGTGTTCTTCATTTGCAGCGGGAAGACATCTTTGTTGTTCCAGTTCGCTTTTAATTCTGCTCTGGAGATCGATTCTAGCAGTAATGGTAAAGTGGTGTTTCTGTGCAACCGGAAAAGGTTGGAAGCCAAACCTCCCTATCTTTCTCAGGTAACGATTTCTGTGATCTGATGTATATTTCTATGGCGTATTGTATCAACATGAGATTGTTGTTGCTATGCAATCTTGAGCTCATAAATCACTGAAACAACAGATTATGCGTGTTGTGTATAAATGCAAAGTCATGATGTCTATTATGTGCATGGATTGTGTTTTTGTGTTAAATTTTCAGTGAATTGATTCATCTTCTGATGTCTCTCAGTAGATGGAACAACAGATTTATGTGTGTCATGCATGAATGTGAAGTTATGATATCTAATTTGAATTAATTGTGTTTTCATGTTAACTTTTCAGTGAACTGATCCATTCTCTATGTCTATCAAAAGAGGAAACACAGATTTGTGAGTCATTTATGAACGTGAAGTTATGCAATCTGATGTGTTTGAATTGTGTTTTTATGTTAACTTTTCTGGGAATTGGTCTATCTTCAGATTTTTTTTCAGAAGATGGAACAATGAATTATGCGTGGCATGTAGAACATGAAGTTATGCTATCTAATGCGCATGAGTTGTGTTTTAAGGTTAACTTTTGAGGGAATTGGTCCATCTTTTAATGTATTTCAGAAGATGGAACCACAAATTGTTTGTCATGTATGAATGTGAAGTTGTGCTATCTAATGTGCACGAGTTGTGTTTTTGTGTTAGAGTTTCAGGGAGTTGATCCATCTTCTGATGTCTTTCAAAAGATGGAACTACAAATCATGTGTTATGCATGAATCTAAACTTATACCACCTAATGTACTCGAATTGTGTTTCTGTGTTCACTTTTCAGGGAATTGATCCATCCTCTGATGTTTTTCAACGAATAGAAATGAAGTATGGCTCTCCCTTTTGAGCAATTGTGTTAGTGACTAGAAATTTCTGCAATTGGGGTATATTAAAAATGTTTGAGTTTCTGTATTTGATTTAGGTATGTGGATGATCATGAAGCAATCAAGAAGTATTTTGCTGCATTTCACTTGTACAATTCATTTCCTATTGCGGTGGTTATTGATGATTTTGGAGATTTCTTTGATGAAAGGTATTGCGAATGTTATTATAGAAATGTTTGATTTTGCTCCACATCTTGTGGCGTATTGAGATTGTTGGTTCCATGCTTGTCATCCAATTTGATTTTTTTGTTTTTTCCTTGTCCGGTTTTTGTTTTCCAAATTCGCGAAGGAGCTGCCAGGAGAGGTATGCCAATTCTCGTGGCCGAGACTTAGAGATGGTCCGGACCTTAGCTTTATGCTACAATGCCATAACTCATGCAAAGTAAGATTTTGGTCGTGAATGTTGCATGTTCATCACAAATAGTACTGTCAGTGACTCATATGTGTGAGTCGTTTTGTATCACTTATATAACAGTGAAAGAGGGCATTGCAAGCTTCTCTTATCCAATACGCACCATGGAGATGCGCCAAGGTTGATATTTATCTACAAGAGATGGATTAGAACCATCTTTACGATTAAAGGTTGGTTTAATTTGTAGGATGATTCAATGCTCGAAAAGGTTTCTTGGGACTTATTGTGTTTTGCTTTTGGATTCTTCTTTGAGGTCTGAAGTCTAAATTTTTTTGTTGAAGGTGATGGATCTGGATCTTATCTTCTGAAAAGAACTAGTGGTAATTATCCAGGAGGTGGCAACTCAGGGAAGACAAGAACTGCAAAGTACTCCACAGCTCTTCAATACTTGGTTTTGGAGGGGGTTACCGAAGACAATGACCAATAGCTTAGGTTCCAGATTCATCAAACTGAGTGATCCGGTAATCATCTAACCTTAAAACACATAATTGATATCGTTCTCTGACTTTAACCCTTTCCCACATGCTGAATTCCAGTGCGGTGAATTTACTTGGATTGTGTTGTGCCTTTTTAATCTGATGTTTAATTTTGGAGAACTTTAGTTGATAAATTGTTTCAGTCATCTAGAATGCTCTGAAACTAAAATTTATATAACTTAGATTGTTTGGATGAACAAGCTATTGTAGCTTGGCAGATTGATTAGAAGTCCATGTTAGAATTATCCCATGCCAGTTACATAGTGGTTCAAAATTTATGAGCATAGTGTTAGATACAGTGCATGTATATACAATCGTTCCCATAATCCACATAGAGAGGGTCAGTAGCCACCCACTAGGGTAGCTTGGATCTACCAACTTGGAGTTGTCTTCACGTACAGGTTGGGTCGTGGACCAAAAATGATATATGGGTTGTTGGTCTAGGGTGTAGATAGAAAAAATATCGTGTTAAAATCCGTACTAACCTCAAAATTCAAATTCATGGATAAAAAGCCTCAAAAAGTGTATGAAAGCCATGTTGTAAGTGCTAATCAGTCAATGACATATCAAGTATGAAATCTACTTATTTCAAGAACTAAGGCATTGCTGCCTCATGGAAACTTGTTGGACTTGATATTTTGCAATCTGTTCTGAATCGCGGCCCAAGATCGGACCCAGAAATTGAATCCATGTTCTGTGTCACTAGATATGCACATTTTAACTGCACATGTACTAAGTTCTAGCTTGTAGAGAAGTAGATTGGTCGGAATTTTCCATGCGAATAAATAGCTATTGGTGGTTATGAAGTAGTGCACTGTTTTCCCCGTTTATCTGCTGCTCGAAACTTATTGATACTAACCGACCAAATCACTCAATACATGATTGATCAATATGATTAGCTTTAGTTTGTTCTTAGTGTAGTGTAGCTTTCTTTTTCTCTTGCCATTCACTTAGTCTCTGGTCCAAGTTTTATTTTTACATACCTTCTTTGAAGATGGTTTCTTGTTCATTATCTATAGATATACCGACAAGAGTGGCATCTTCAGCTTTGGGGAGATTTTGGGAGTTTTGAAGTAAGGTGTTCATGTGAACTATTGTGGTCTTAGCCTCATAATGATGTGGTAGTGCAACTCTAAAAACCCTTGACTTGTCCGATTTATTCATGATTAGTCCTCGATCAATACTTAAATCTTATTTATTCCCAAAAATTATTTTTCACCCGACTAGCCTCTATCGTTTTTCTTAAAACACTAGGGGTTGTGTTTTGGTTACTCTTGCCTGGACAACTTTTTCTTGAAACAACATTGACTTTTTCTTAGAATTGCTTGGTCAATCACACGTATGAATATTTAGTCTCACATCTGGATGTTTGTTTTAGACCCAATCGAAATCAATCATACCCAGAGAAATCAAATACAATTTGACGAATCAATTAGTTATAGTTTAGATATGATTCTTATAAATAGAAAAAGAATTGAACTGAAGATTATTTAAAACACAAATGTTAGTTTTTTTTGTTAATATTTGCAAATTTAAAATTTCGATTGAATTGCATAATTTTTAATTTTAAATATATGTTCATAACTCGCTATAGTATATAATTTATTACGTAAAATAAAATTACGTAACTAGTCTGAAAATAACTTATACGTGTTAACTTTAACCTATAAATTGGGCCCAAAAAAAAGACCAGAAGTCAACTGATTATGCCGGATTAAACAAAAAAAATTGCTCATGATCATAAGTTGAATACCTTATGGTTTCCCAGCTATGAGAACTATAAGGACCTCAATTATTCATTTCAGTTTAAATTATTAGTGTAGATACTTTTATCAAAACTTATTCGTCAAACTGGTAAAATACTTGAATACAAGTCATGTTATGGTATTTGGTTCTCTCCTCTTTATATTTCAGGGATGATTACCGTTCACTATAATGTATTCAGCAAGATTTTCATTCCACTATGTTGATATTCTTTTTATCAATTTACCCCAACTTCTCTTCAAATGGATGGAAAATGTGCCATTTAACTTTTTATGAAATGACTATAATGCCTTTTTTTTTCTTATCTCATTACTAGTTGTAAAATCTTTCAAAAGCTGTCAACGTCACGTTGATTTCAGAACATAAGTTACTTGGTTTCATTGCAAACGACAAGAACCGAATTTGTTTTGTGCTTTTATAAGAAAAAAACATAAATCAAATGATAGGTCTCGCTTTCAAAGACCAATATGCACGTACCCAATAAGCCCAATCATCTAGGACGCTGGATATGGGCCCAACGGTAGTTAGGCCTCGGCTGTGGTTTTGGGCTCGGGCCCATTACATGGTCGAGTACTGCTGGGCTTATAAGATACAAGAGTAGCAATTTGGTAGTTAGGCCCATGATTATAAGAATTAAGAATTTTAAAAAATAATTTTTAACTTAAAACGTAATTTGATTAAAAGTTTAAATTAACAAGTTTTATTATAAAAACTTTAGTTTTTTTTAAGGTATTATACAAATTTTAGTTAAAAGATATTTTCAGAATTACTTTGATATTGTTTATTTTTAAAAATAATTCTAAATGGTAAAGGTAATTTTGTTATTTTTATAATGATGCACACATTTTGTAAGAAAAATTAAAATTCATAACATTTTTATGTTGACAAAATACACACCACCACTGATAGACCGATTTAGGATTCCCAAAATACTTGTTGATGATGAATCATTATTAGTTTATCATTTGCATTTATGAAATAATGCCCATATTCTGGATCATTAGCCACATATGCAAGGTTGACATTTCTCATGTGTTCATTTAATTTTTTTTAAAAACAAGTTGGATGATATGGTGCCACATGGTTCTTTGAAGTAAGCAAAATTTGCCATTAATTTGCTTATGCTCAAAGGTTGAGAAACTCAAACCCGATGTACATCACTATCTCCCTACTTAGAGTTTGGTGATTTGTTAACCACTCGAATCCTCTGTTCTTTAGATAGTCACTCACTGTATAGCAGTGTTGTAAATGTCGGCCGTCATGACACCACCGAAAACTACACGGGTGCAACACCGTAACATTTTGAGCCGATTCTGGATTGATTTGAGTTAATTTTTTTCAAAAAGTTGAAGATATTATCTTGTAGCATAATATACATCTTTATTACACATGTAAATTAATTTATATTTTTATTAGATAATATGTACTAATTCACAAAATGTCACTTAATTAATTACAAGATGTGTATTATCACTTTATTCACTTATTTTGTGCAAGAAGATGACAAGTGGATGAAACAGGCAAGTAAGTCACTTTAAAAATACACTAACTGACAATGTTTATTTTTATGTTTATGTTTGGTGTCTTTGTTGAAAAGTTGTTGGATAATAAGAGTTCACAAGTCACAATGAACAGACACTTTGGTCAAGCTCAAGCCTCACTATATTTATCAACACAAACTCTTACATTTCTTGTAGCACTTGCACTTGCAATTGCAAATTCAGAGGTTGTCTTCAAGTGTTCCTAGCTGATTGTATTTCATGTAGTCAATTCCGTTTATCCTAATGCAGCATAAGATCTGCTCCGGTAACTCTTCCAGTCTGTTCCCCTGCAAACAAACGTAGGTTCAGGCCATGACAATCGGTATAATGTTGAGACCGACGTCGGTAAAGAAACATTTGGTATTGAAAGAAAATCAGGTAACTTGCCTGAATGGTGAGGCCGACGTCGAGTATGCAATTCTTTAGCCTATCGAGGAATGCTTCAAACCCTTTCCTTGAAATGTAACTAAATCTATGCATATCTATGTCAATCTCCAAGTAATTCTCTCCCTGTGGAAATAATAACCATTCTGGTTAGTTTGTGCCCAAAACATAGAATGTTGACAAAATTGCAAAAATATGTCCTATTACGGCATTTTTGAAAAATGATGCTGGGTTGTTTGTTAATGGCAAGGTAGTGTGTTGTAAATTATATTACAGAAGTATTAATTCTTAATTTCATGGGCAAATTCGTTATTTTTATAAAAATACACACTTTCTCCAAATAACATGTATGCTTTTGCCATTAACAAACAACACATCATCCTTTTGCAAAAACACACGGATACTTACCAAGTAGAACTCGTGCTGAGGTCGTGAAAGAACTGGTTTTTCATTGTAAGCCTGCATAAGCTTCCTCTCGGCTGAATTCAATTGAAGATCTTCTACATTCACAACGCGGCCAAGTATCTTCATCCTTTCTCGAAAGGGCACAATATTATCCATAGGAAAGCCTTTGACCTTTTCCACTTCGTCGTCAATGATCTTCTGTTTCGAGAAAATGGAAGATAGCAACAATAAGGATCATATCATAGGGCCACAGTGAGATTTGAAAGCAAAACAACAATACCTCCATCTTACTCTGATATTTTCCTGAAAATGAGGTGGGAGTTCCTTAGCATAGCTGTCTGAAAGTTTAAAGTACAAAACAATGTTTATTCCTTCCCCGTCGATCTCATTCTGGAAAATGGCAGCAGGATATAATGGGATCTGCAGAACCCACAAAAAGATCAGCATGGAACATATGATACAGCCGAAAAAATAAATTGCTGATTAATTTTTTTAACGAGCTCAAACTCAGATTACCTGTACATTTACAACTAGTATAAATGGAAGGGCCCGAGAAGGACTAATTACAGGGAGTTCCACGAATCGAGCTATATGATCTACTTTCCTCGGAGATAGGAAGACATCGACGCCAAATGGATAATACGCAGCGTAATTAGAAGCATACACCTTCTTCTTGTCCCTGCCAGACAAAGGTTTCCCAATTAATGTATGAACATATTCACAAGTAAACGAACGAGTCAGTTGATTGCTGTCTTCCTAGAGTATTTACATACCTTAAGTAGTTCTTTCCCCGAACTCTGAAGGAACTTGGCTCGATATGTGACCAGCAATCAAACATTTTCTTCTCTACCGGGCAAAATGGTACTTGAGACCCAGCTATCGGTCGTTGCAGCAGCATTTTTGAAGACACTGAAATAGAACATAAGGTTAACTAACAAATCCCTATAAAATGAGCATTAATGTGCCTAATATAACATATTTATGATTTTAACTCAACAATGAGAAAATTCGAATATATTAGCAATACTCACATAGAGCGGAAAGTTTGGTAGCCTTCTTCCTTCCATGTGGGGGACTAGAGCTTAGTGATCCTCTCTTCTCGACTGAAGGGACATCGGAAGCAAGACAAGCCAAGACAGGCCTTGCTTCCGAGGCCTGAATATTCGACATCCTAACAGAGTTGCTTGCAGAATGTCCTATTGAATAGCCCCCGGTGTGTGCATAGGATCAGTATATAGTTCTATGAAACACTTGAAATCGAAGTTTCCATTTTAAAGGTTCTATAAGAAATGAAGTACCTGATATAGACGATCCATCCAAACCATTGAGAGAAAATGCATCTGTAAATGAAACACGTATTTATAATTTATAACCAAACTCATCTGATTAACCAAAGTGGAACAGAAGAGAAAAAAAAGTTGAACTCAAATACCATCCTGAACACTTTGGAAATCGTCATCACAGTCAGACTCGAATATTGTAACTGAATCAAACCATGTCTCTTCGATACTTCCTGCTGGTACTGTTGCACCATAACAAAGTTACATCAACAGCTCAAAGTAAAATGAACAATATTCGCAATAAGGCCACATGAATGCTAGGAATCACAGTGTCGCCCAATATCGCATAGCATTATGGTTCGAGCCAGAAAAAAAAAATCTTATTACAAGTTGTGAAGAAATGCTAGATAATTATATTTTGCATCTAGAGATTTATGTCCTAATTATAAATGCAAGCTGTGAAGTATGAAACTTGTTTATGTCGACCTCAGCAGCCATTCTGTGCCGGTTGGAACAAATGTTCTGTAGTCCCAAGCAACTAATTAGGACATGCTCAGCCACAAACATACTCTTGGAATTGTCAATATCTCACCTGCTAGACATTGTCTGTAAAAGAAAATTTCTGTTGTACATTGACCCTAATTTAGTACATTGGCTTATTAGAATTGGTTGATGTCCTTCAATGTGCCCCTCATTTTGACATTCAAATTTCAGTTACCTTCCCCACGGCTGGGGCTGAGTCTAATTATAGCCAATGCTCTGAAAACACTAGGCACTAGCCGGGCAGATAGGGCATTTTAAAGATTAATTAAGGATTAGTCGGAGATTGAATGTAACTAAATCAAATTACATGATTAATCGGACAAGACAAGGTGCCACTTTGTAAACAAACCACAGTGCAACATTTTCGACTTTTCAAACAGACAGCATAAAAAATACTATCCAAATCATAACAAACCTACCCACACCCTTAGCTCTCAAACCCATGACTAATCAAAAGCAACTCGTCTTTAAAGGGACACTCCAGTAATTTGAGGCACACACTTTTCTAAGAAAAGTTGTGAGTTCGAACTTTGTTGGGTGAGTAGGATGGTGAGAAATTTTGGGCAGAATAAAGATATGATGTAATTATTATAAATAAATAAAGCAACCCAATGCAACAATCACCAACGCAATCAAACCAACGATAAAATTAAGTAAAAAAACCAAAGCAAATCAAACCCAATTGCTCATTTCACTGATGACAAAAACAACAGAGAAAAAAACCCATTTCTTTTCAAAGCAGAGACAATACCTGAGAAAGTGGGTTCGGCGGTTCCGAGGTCAACGTCGACCGCCCTCTCCAATGACCCATCAGCTGTCGACCGACAACACACTCTCTTTCCGATCCCTCTTCTGATCCTCTTCCGGTAATAACCAGAACAAAAACCAGCACTCTTCTTTTTCCGTTCCGGCGCCGACACACAACTACCCATATTTCACAACTTTCTCTAACTCGATGCCCCGATCACCATTGTTATAAACATAATTCAAAGCAGAGATTTTTTTTATTCCTTTTTCCTCGGAGATAGAGAAGAGCTAAAAAAGGTAGAGAAAAAAAGATCAACTTGAACAAGCTAATGTTGGAGACTTCTGCTGAAGCAGAGGAAGTAGAAGAAGCAAAGTGTCTGTCTTTGGTTGTTGAATTGAAGGAGAAGAGAGTCGTTTATTTAACTAATTAAATTTAAAAAAATGTACTTATTTTATTTCCACAATAATATGAGATACGGAAATTATATAAAGACAGAAACGGCAGTTGTGGATTGCGTTTGCCACCATTCGGGAATTGTTTTATTGCCACGTGGACGCACCACCTCTCTTGCCCACCGTGAATACAATTTTGGCGCACGTGTGTTACATGCAATTAGACGTGAGGGATGAGGGTATGATAGTAAATTCATTACCAAAACAATCATGCAGTACAAGAGTGAGGTCAAGAAGAAGCTTAAGTTGATATTATGTGAAAGAGGCTTGGGGATGGTGGGACCCACCTAAGAAAGCTTTCTTCTTGAACATGGTTTCTTTCTAGCCTTTCTTTTTCTCCCCCTTCTCATCCAAGTTGACAAAAAGTTTACTCTTAAAATTAGAAATAATGATGATTAAGGAATGATTATAAGTAATTTTATACCCTATCAACTTCCTTCATTCTACATTTGCAAAATTATAGTAATCTTATCTGCAATAGATTATAGACCACGTGCAAAATTATTAGACGTTAATTTTTAAACTTCAACACTTTTTATTATAGATAATACATTAATCATAACAAACAGTTATTTTGCGTATAAATTAAATACCGTTGAAAAAAAATGACAAGAGAATTATAGATATACGTGCAAGTCACAATTAACTACAAATTCAGTTAATATAACTCTTGGATGTTACTTCAGTTCTATCAAATAATGCTCATTTTATTTCGTTTTAAATATGAAGTTTGTGGCCAACTAAACATTTCAGCTATTGAGCATCATGCTTTATTTTATATGTATCAATTGATTGCTCATGCTATTATATCAATGACAATGTTCAATTATTACAATGAGTCCTTATATTAATTTCGGAATGTCTATAAATTGGGAAACTAATTATGATATATAACTCATGAGGCATGCCATGGTGTAAAATGAATGGGGAATTCTATAAATGGAACCAATTCTCCAATAAAAGGAGTGTTAAGGGAAATTTCTTTTTCTCAAGGGAGGGGACCATCAATTTTGACAAAACACACATTATATTCGTATATTATTGAATAGTTTACTCAGTGGGCAACAAAATCAATTGAGAGCCTAGACATATAGTATGTAAATAATTTATTTCTAATGTTTATTATTGCTGAAGATGAGACCTCTCTATGGGGGTGTATGCCCTTAAATGCTGCCCTCATGAACTGTCCTCAAGGAAAATATAACCCATCTTCAGGACAAGGAAAATATAACCCATCTTCAAGAACATGCAAAACTATTCACACTATCAAATTTTGCATTACGGACGGCGCACATTGGATACGTGCGCCGTTACAAATATTTTTTATAACGGCGCACGAACAATATGCGCCGTTACAAATATTAGTAACGGCGGACACGTGTTGTGCGCCGTCTAAAATAGAGTAACGGCGTACAAAGAATCATACGCCGTTAGTAGTTACATTTTGTAATGGCGCACATTCCATCGTGCGCCGTTACAAAATGTTTGATCGTTGACGAAAACTTTACCGTTAGGCGTAAACGGTCGGAAATCGAGCCGTTGGTGTTACCGTTA
>JAYMTP010007850.1:0-10603 GCA_036897365.1 Geranium brycei | reverse complement strand
CCTCGCCCAGATTCGGACCGATACCCACTTATTGGGTCCGGATTTGGGTCTCCAAAATGAAGAACCGATTGATTTGGTCCGGTCTGATTCTGGCTGGTTCGGTCCGGTTCCAGAACCGTGCCCAGCCCTACTTATTAGGTTTGCCTAGGCTTGCCTTGATCTGCCTAGCTGATTTAAACTACCCGGTCGTATTAAAGCAGGCCAGTATTCTAAAAATCCTCCCCTAGCCCAATTTTTAAAACACTGACACTATGTCTAGGCTGCAACTTAATTATAAGCAACCCAATAGCATCTTGTTTTCTTTAAGAAAGATGCAATTCATTGATGTTGAAATCTTAGATTTGTGACATTGACACCATTGTGATGTGATCTAATTTCCTTGTTGCATTGGAAACAATGTATATATAGTTGATGCTATGATGGACGTGAAGAAGGCCTTCAATGTGAGAAGAAACTGGCAAGGCGATCCGTGCGTCCCCAATGACCTTTCATGGGAAGGTGTTGGCTGCAGATATGACAATCCTCCCAGGATCCTTTCTTTGTGAGTATAGTTTTTTATGGGATAATTGTAAAAATGTGCCCTGTAAAAACCTGTGCTTATTTCATGAATTTCTAACAGGAACCTTAGCTCCAGCAATTTAACAGGAAACCTACCTGATTCACTCTCCAAGTTGAGCGCATTACAATCCTTGTAAGCACTTCTCATACAAAGCCTGCTATAAATCTTCTATTTCAGGGATTTATAATTTGCATGCTTACAGTAATTGTATTCACAGAAAGATTTCCCAAACTCTTCTATTTCAGGGATTTATCATACAACAAGCTCACTGGTTCTGTGCCCTCAGACTTGAAGAAAATATTCAAGGATACACCAGAACAGTTGAGGTTAGATCAGTGTTCTAAAAGTTGGCCGAGTTCTGAACCGAGTTTTAAAACTCATTTTCAATGGTTCAGTTTTACCGAGTTTTTCACTGGGTGAACTCGACACAGTTGGTCAAATTTTACTCTTTTTTTTTACATATGCTTTGAGACTGTTCTATAATTTGTGTTTTTGTTTCAACTTGGAGGTTATTGGAAAGTGTCTTATTTTACTAAAATATTGTTAGTTTTGTCTTTCACGTGAATTATATATGTATATACAATATTTATTTAGTGCAAAACGAGTTTTGTCAAATTTTCACCTTGGCGAATTCTCCCCAATCCCGAGTTTTAGAACCTTGCTCATTGTGCAGGTTGGATGGAAATCAGCTTTGTATGTCAGAAGCATGCAACCAAAATAAGAGCCACTCTGTTCACTCTGTTCTCATTCTTGTTATAGTCATTGTGACACTTCTTGCCATTGCAATCGTCTTTATTCTAGCTTTGTTCTTGAGAAGTAAAAGGCAAAAACAAGGTACATCTCATATCAGCTCTTGCAACATGTTTCTGTATAATATTGTGTGTGTTGTAATTGTAAATGTGACAATTGCCAATCACATCTAAAACAGGATCATTGAAATCGAAGGATAGACTGTTTGCTTACTCAGAGATCGTTGCCATCACCAGTAACTTCAAGTCCGTTATTGGAGAAGGAGGATTTGGAAAGGTATATCACGGAGTGTTAACAGACCAAACACCGGTTGCGGTCAAGATGCTCTCAAAATCATCAAACCAAGGCTCTAGGGAGTTTCGGGCAGAGGTTCGATACCAACGACTATAAAGATTTCCAAAGCTATTTGATGTTAAAATTATTGATGATCTGACATTACCTGAATGTATCATAGGCACAACTATTAACGATTGTTCATCATAGAAACCTCGTTTCTTTAGTTGGCTACTGTGATGAGAATGAGCATATGGGTCTTCTTTACGAGTACATGGCTAATGGAAACTTGCAGCAACATTTATCAGGTAACATCGAACGAGTTTATCTTAGTTTTTGGGTTGGATCGAGGTTTAATGTGAATTAGAGATTGATCTGTATCCAAATAAGGCTCTAAAACTCGGGATTTGGAAGAACTTAGCGAGACGAAAAATAAGGAGTTATGAGAAATTAGGGAGAAATCGGCAAAACTCATTTTATAGTAAATAATTTCATACACACATATATTCCTCTATAATTCACATGAAAAACAAAAGGCAACAATATTTTAGTAAAATAAGATAAACAGCACCACCGGAAACGAGTTTTAAACTCAGCTCGAAACTCGATCAACTTGATTTATTGAGTTTTCTGAGAGAACTCGGGAGTTTTAGAACACTATGTAAATATTCATTGTTAGTCTCACATCTTGGACCTCTGCCTATCAAAGCTTTTGGGTTGGATCAGATTTTAACCAAGAATTTGTTGGTTTTGTGTACAGAAACAAATGATAATGCATTGAACTGGAGAGAGAGACTTCAAGTTGCAGTCAGTTCTGCCCAAGGTTTATACATCTTTTTTCATGGACAATGCCACTATTTGCTCTCTTCTTTTCTTCTTTTTCTTATATATTAATTGTTAACTCGAGATGGTTGAGTTTCAGGTTTAGAGTATCTGCATAACGGGTGCAAGCCGCCTATTATCCACAGAGACCTGAAGCCTGCAAATATCTTATTAGACGATAAAATGCAAGCGAAGATAGCGGATTTTGGACTGTCCAGAGCCTTCTCGAGTGAAACCAGGTCATTCATGGAAACTATTCCCGCCGGCACACTTGGGTACCTTGATCCTGAGTATGTCTTCATGAACTTAAAGCTTGATATGGTTTTGTACTTTTGTTTATGTCTTGTTGAGCTTTTGAGGTTGTATCTGACTTTAACATGGTATCGTAGTTTCTTTCTTCAAAGCCTTAGGTCGTAGGCCTCATTATTACTCATATGTTGCAATTATTTTAGGTACAACTCCAAGTCTCCACCCACGTAGTGTTCTAAAAAACTTTAGACACTAGTCGGGCGGAGAATGTCTTTTAGGGACTAATGAGGATTAAATCGAATTGAAGAATTAATTGAGAATTATAAAGGATTAATCAGTGATTAATTGGATAAGTCGAGGATTTTCATAACACTGGATGCGCATGAAAGGTGTTGGAGTCTCACACCTACATGTAAGACGTGTTAAAGTCCCACACCTACTCAAAATTGCTTTTGTTATGAACTCACATGTGAGTTTACGTACATATCCGGCAAATATGAGGTAAACTGGAGGTTTGTACACATTTGACTCAAGACAGACCTGATAGACCGGTCTGTAGAGTCAGATGTGGGCTTTAATGTGTATATTATAGGTTTTTTTTTTGAAAGGGAGAGACAAGCTCATATTATTAAGAATTGTCTGCAAGGATAAAACGAGCCACCGTGCTTGTTACATCAGCACTGATAAACTCGAGATCAGGGCTCGATAAGGCATAGGAAGCCAAATGATGAGCTACTTTGTTACCTGACCTATTTACAATTCTTTAGTTGCACTTACTCACATCATGCCATCATGGTGGGCCGGCCTGACGTGCTAGAAATATTTGATTAAACAATGAGTGGATCTGGTAGATTGCCCCGCGCGGATGAGTGCGAAAACAGTTTAGGTTTTAAAAGTAGAAGAAAACTCATGCGCGTTGTGGACTCAATGTGGAGTTTATGTACACATTAGACTTGATAGAGTAGTTTTTTAGATCATAGTGTCTTTGTCAGTGCTCCTATTTAGTAAGACCTGATTCTCCCAATTTCGTTATAGCCTTTTAAGTCAGAGTGTCTTTGTCAATGTTTCTCCTTAATAAGACCCGATTCTCCCAACATCTTCAATATTGGATCATAATGTCTATTGTGCTAAGGAAATGTTTTTTTTCTCTTGCAGATACCAAGCATCCGGAAACCTGAACAAGAAAAGCGATGTGTACAGCTTCGGTATCATCTTGCTGGAGCTAATCACCGGTCAACGAGCATTGGCAAGGGGCTCCGAGAACAGCAACCACATAGTCAATCGAGTTCTACCAATAATTCACAGAGGGGACATCAGAGCCATCGTCGACCCGAGACTGCATGGAGAATTCAAGGGCAGCACTGCGTGGAAGGTCGTGGAGGTGGCAATGTCGTGCGTGGAGCCCACCGCGATCCAGAGGCCGGACATGAACCATGTTCTGGTGGAGCTCAAGGAGGCTCTGGAGCTGGAAATGCAGGTTGGGAGAGATTTGAGCGTGGAGGGGAAGGAGATGATGAAGTCGACTGATTATTCGATGCTTGAGTTTAGCGAGGACATGACTTCTCCCCAGGCGAGGTGATATAATGAGAAAGATAATGTGCAGGAACGGAGCGAGTTGATTCAGACTGATTCAAGACATATTCCAATGCACGCCACGATGGCCAAATGTAATAAACATGAGGTCGTTGGTTTTAATTTCCATATTGACAGTAGAAAGCTAGATGTTGTGGTTTCTTATCGAGGGTTATTCAGGTGAAAATCACGTTATAACAAAAAATACACCGAATAATTAATTAAAGCTGGTTTAAACTGATTCAAGACATATTTCAACGATGGCCTTTCGCGTCCTTGTTATCTAAATTTGTATTTATATATAACTATTTATACTTCTGATTAAGGATCTATGGACTCTATGAATAACTGGAAAATCAATCAAAAACAATTGATAAAGTTTGCAAAGTCCTCGTGTAATAAACATAAAGTCGTTGGTTTTATGTTATTTTATGAGCGAATGCAAACTTATCGTGTCCTTGTTATCTAAGTTTGCATTTATACGTGTTAAATTAAATCTCAACCTCTCAAAATTAATTTATAGATGTAGGCCTCGAGATGTATATCAAGAAGTCAATCAATATACAATATTTCAATGTGAGGCTTTAATTTTATACTTCTCGCGCGTTATAAATTATCGTATTCACATTTTTTATACGTGAGACTTCAACAGTAATATGAATTATGTATATACTAATAAGGGATGCATGTATGAATTATTTATGTTCATTGAAATTATACATATTTTATCGAGCTGAGAGTTTAATCTAAAGCTTATATTTTGTCAATCTAACAACTAAAATGTATTTTTAATTTGCATCACAAAAATACTATCTTAATTTTTGGTAGTGAAGATAAAACTTCTATATATAAATAAAGTTTAATACACATAAAATAATATTATTCTCTCATCAAAAAACTATGTAATTTTAAAAGCAAAAACATTTTCAATAACGTCTAATAAAACTATTATTTTTTTGAAAAACTAAAAGAACTATTATTAAATGAAAACAAACGTTAAAAAATGATCTCAATATACAATCTCCTCCTAAATAAAACTTATTTTAATTATTACATGCCTTCAATTTCATAGTTGCAACTTAAATCCAATACCAATAAGTAATAACACGTGATTATGTCTATTTTATATATTCAAAATTTATTCAACCTTTATAATGGAAGAATCTTATTTAAACGACAAAATTAAAAAAATAAACTCAACTTAATTCTAGAGAAGCAAAATAAAACATAATCAATACCTATTCGAGATCTTCATTGTTTTCACCCGTCTCCTTCGCCGCCGTTTCAATAATGAGAACATCGTCTGACTCATTTTTCGTCTGATTCTCATCAGTCTCTTTTGCCGGCGTTTCAATAAGAACGTCATGTAATGTATCTTTCGTCTGATTATTCTTAATCGATATCAATCAAGTTCTGGAGAAAAAATTACGTAAACAACAAAAACGCAATTGCACGAACATCAATCCTGATAGAAATGCAAATACTAAAAAATAAGGCAATAAGATTACGAACATCGACACAACTATGATTTGTGTTGAAATATCATATTTGTACATGATAAATAAGCAATAATAAATGACCGAAAACCCTATAAACGATCCGAAAATATATTCTAGAACAAGGCTTTCACTCCATAAAAAATTTAACACTCTGCTCTTTAGCTTCTCCAACATTTTTTTTCCTTTGGATGATTTTTTTCTAAGAAAGTTTTGTGACAAATTTCAATTAATTACTAGGATTTATATACATATTATATATAAGAGAAGAACAAGAACAGGTAAGATTAAATTATTATTTTACTCTCAACAAAGACAATTTCAAAATTAAAAAGATTTCAACTAATGGCTAACTAATCTCCTGAGATCTCTCCCTAATTAACAAGATAAGTCAACTAACTTTGACCGGTCAAATCCTAGGTAAAATTAGGATGTATTGTTTTATAAAAATCTCATTTTACTTTGATTAATAAAGATTAACCAAAATTAGGGGCGTATATTTTTGACCTAGAACCGAACCGGAATTGAGAACCGGGTTGTATATATAGTACTCGAAGGTCGAAAACATGAGAACTGTGGATAATGATATGATTTCGTATATAAATTTTAGTAACTGTTTAATTGTGATCCGGATTTGATTCTCATAAACTAAAAAGTGTAATTAACCAAGAAGAACTGAACCGACCATGGGTTGTAATATTTAAAGTATAACTTCCGGTTTTTAATGTATGACTATATAATTATAGTTCTTAACTTAATATTGCATGAAAATTAAAATGTCTTTCATTTCATGATGTGTAATTCGGATAAAAAAACCAAACTCAAACCGAGAACTACACCAAAGTAAATAAATTGAATAATTAGTTTGAAAATAAGATTCAAATGGTTAATTGAGTCAATAAATCAAGCTTAAAATGAAGGCCAATCGCAATACGACTGTCTATTTCTAACCAAGGAACCACCCATTACATGGTTGTTTTTAACCGAATTCCTTCATTGACCCCAAATTTGATTTCCTAACACTGAGAATTAGTTAGTTTGGTTCTTATCGGTCTAGAACAGAGGGTTTCCCTAATTTGCTGATAAAAACGTTCAAATGATTTCACAACAATCTTTGCTTAAATATAGAAGTATTACAATGAGTCCAGGGTTGGTATCTCAGCGTAATACGCAGAATGTTTGTAATAGATGTATAATTTCAAATTTCAGATTGCTTTTTACATACTATTTTATCGACAATTTTGCATTAAGATTTGAGCTCGATTATACTATGATGAAGCAAGACGGCACCCTTATGTAAAAGGGGGGCCATATTATCATTTGACTCTCACGAGAGAGAGGTCCAACACAAGTTGGAAGAGAATAATGATGGAATATAAAGATACCGCAGCGTGACTCGAACGCAAGTCCCTAAACCCAAGTTACATTAATATGATGACAATCTTCGCCCTTGCTCAGACTGAATCTGCGCTCCATTGATGTCGTGCAAGAATTACAGCTTCCCGATCCCTACGCCATCAAAATTTTCTCAGCATAATTTTCCTGGCACAAAGTGATCCCTGTGATCACTCATAGAAAAATACTGCTCATTTGTTTCCCTTTTGAATGTAAAATGATCAAAATACTTATTGTAATATTGTTATTATTATGACCTCAATCAATGTTAATATTTAACTGAAATTATATAATTTTAAAAGCAATTTTTTTATCTTTTGTAATATTAAAACAAACGTTCAAAAATGATCTCAATACAATCTCCTCCTAAATAAAACTTATTTTAATTATATGCCTTCAATTTCATCGATGCAACTTAAATCCAATAACACATTTTTGTGTCTATTTACACACAATTCACAATTTATTCAACCTTTACATTACAAGAATCTTATGTAAAAGACAAAATTAAAAAAAAACAACTCAATTCTAGAGAAGCAAAAATAAAACATAGCTAATATCTAATTAAGATCTTCAATTTTTTTCACCCGTCTCCTTCGCCGCCGTCTCAATGAGAACGTCGTCGCGCTACTCATTTTCCCGTCTGATTCTCATCGGCCTCTTTTGCAGAGTTTCAATAAGAACGTCGCGTAATGTATCTTTCGACTGATTATTCCTAATCAATACTGGTTGAGTTTCGGGCAAAAAATTACACAAACAACAGAACCGCAATTGCCAGAACATGAACCCCGATAGACCCTAAGAAATAAGGCAACACGATTACGAGCATCGACTCGATTTGGATTTCTGTTGAATTATCATATTTGTACATGATAAATAACCAATAATAAACGACCAAAAACCCTATAAATGACCCGAAAATATATTTAACACTCTGCTCTTTAGCTTCTCCAACATTTTCTTTCCTTTGGATGATCTTTTTCCCAAGAAAATCTTGTGACAAGTTTCAATCAATTACTAGGATTATTTATATACATATATATAAGAGAAGAATGAGAATAAACAAGATTAAATTATTATTTTATTCTCAACAAATACAATTTCAAAATTAAAAATATTTCAACTAATGACTAAGTAATTAATCTTCTGAGATCTCTCACTTAACAAGATAATTGCATGCATGTATAATCCTAGGTTTTCGTACGAATCAAAACAAACAAATAATAGTTACTAAAATTAGGATGTATTGTTTTATGAAAATCTCATATTATAATATAAGTGGTCTCTTATAAAATAATTGTACAATAAACTTTTACTTTGAATAAAGATTAACCCATAATTAGGGTGGTGTTCGTTTTTGACCTAGAACCGACCCTGAATCGAGAACCGGGTTGAATATACAGTACTAGAAAATTAAGTGTGGATAATGATATGATTATGTATCTAAATTTTAGTAATCGTTAATTGTGGCTCGGATTTGGTTCTCATAAAACAAAAACTACAAATATATAACTGAGAATTGAACTGGCCATGGGTTGTAATATTTAAAGTATAACTTTCGTTTTTGAATGTGACTAATTATAATTTATAACTTAATATTACATGAAAATTAGAATGTATTTTATTTAATGTTTTACAATTTGGACCAAAAAACGAACTCAAACAAGTAAATACGCCATAGTGAATGTATTGAATAATAATTAGTTCGAAAATAAGATATCCATAAGTCAAGCCCGAAATAAAGGCTCGTCACAATATTACGGCTAGCTCCGTTTCTAATTAAAGAACCACCCGATTGATTACATGGTCGTTTATAACCGAATTCGTTCATCAACCCTAAATTAAATCTTATTTCATAACATTGAGAATCGGTTAATTAGTCTGGAGTTGCGTGCACAGTAAGTCAAGTCGGCCGAGTCGACGTGAACGCGACTCGACGAGTGGAGAATTCAGATCTGGCGAGCATTGTGGCCGGTTGGAGACAACGCGGTGGTTTGGAGGTCGGCGTGTCGATAAAAATGTCCGGAAAAAGTTGCGACCGTGAGATTTTTATATGTAAGTTGAATGATGTGGTTAATGATAGTTATGTGTTTGGTCCGAGTCACTGTCATTTTTATTACTAGTTTTGTTGAGGGTATGGAATCTTAAAATCGATTGAAGGGTTGTGATAATTCAATAAAATTAGGGGCGATTCCAGCAGGTACACCCGTTTTTTTATCTGGGTACAACTAAAGCTTCTTTTAGTTCCCCGCAGGTCACTTGAACTAAACAATGTGTCACCGTTCTGCACTCCGTAATAGAGTTTTGTGAAATGGCGATTTTGTCCCTTTGTTGAATGACTAATTTATGTTAAAGGTTAGGGACATATTAGTCCTTTCGCATAAAAATTAAAAAGATGATTTTGCCCCTCTCTCCTCCTCCCCCTGTCTCTTCTTCGCCAAACAGAAACTCCTTGCCGGATTGAACTTTCTCTGGCGAGCTCGCCGGCGTTTCCCGACAAAACCAGATATGGTTTTCCCGACAAACCCATAATCTTTTCCCCATCCCGAACTGACCAGCCGGCCACTGCTTCTCCGGCCAAAACCTCAGGGACGAAGAACATAGAAGAGGAAGGTTGAAGAAGAGGGGAAAAATCGTCATTTCACATAATTTGATTATTATAAAGTATAGAATAGTAGTGATAAACTATTTGATCTAGGTGACCTATGAACCAAAAGAAATAGGTATACTTTGATGAAAACCAGGTTTAATCAGGTGTACCTATATGTAATTACCCCATAAAATTATTTAGTATATTTTATGTCTTTTATTTCAATTTAGTAAAAACAAAACAAAAATCTACACAGATATCAATACTAATTACTTATCATACCAACTTAAATACATGAGTTCATGAGCACTATTGGAGATCGATGATAGTGGGCAACTTGAGAAATATCCATATAAAAACAAGACAATTCAATGCTACGAAGTTAATGTAGTTGGTTCAATTTAACATATTCATGATATTCCACAAGTTGATGATAATGTCAGTAAAATTAATCACTCAACTTGGCAATGCACAATGCATATTGCATATGCTACTTAGTTAATGAGGTTGGTTCAATTTACTATTTATGATGTTCCAGAAAATTGATGAGGTCAGTAAAATTAATTACTTGTACAATTTCCAGCACTCCCACGTTGAACAAGTCCTCACTTGTAACTCTCAAGTCTGTGTGCCATATGGTGGTAACCAGCGAGTCAGCGGCGGATTCAAAAATTATTTTAAGGGTATAAAGTTTAGACAGTGTTTACGTGTATTACGATTTGGGGAACGTGGAATGCAATTTTCGAACAGAATCACGTGTTGAAAGTTTGCGGGTTCTCGAGCGAAGGTGTGGCGGCTGTTAATGATTAACGGTGGGCGAATTTTGTTCATTTTGATCCTGGAATCGAGAAATGAACCTGATCGAAATCGAAAAACTGAGAACCGGGAATACTAATT
>JAYMTP010007849.1:0-10603 GCA_036897365.1 Geranium brycei | reverse complement strand
TCCTTATTCGCATGTGTTTCCATTTCTCTTTAGTTTCTCCAAAGGGACGGCATTATTCCTTTTCTTTATTTGCATAATATATCTCCAGATCTTCGCGTATCTCCGTAGGTTTCCATAAAGCAACGATCTGAATAAATGCCGAATGTTTCCTTTTTGAGCTCAGTCTTCTGTCTGCAAGATGTTGCAGATAATGTCTCTGACATTTCGTTCGACATCTTTTGTTGCTTAAAATATGTGCCAGTATACTACGTAATAACAAAAACTATAATTAATCATTTAACTATCAGCTTAAACTTTTTGTTGAGTTTGTTCTCTAATAGTACTCATTCACTGATGAATTATTTATAAGATTGTAAATCTATTAGGTTAATTAGACCAAAAATACTAAGTTGATAAACTGATTGTGTGAGAAAGTTTAAATTACAATTTTGGGTTTAAAACTTATATAATATTTATTTTGAAAAAAGGTGTGACCAAATATTTTACTTAATATTATTAGGTGATAACACCATTGATGACATCATCACCATCCTCTTCGTTGTAGAGACACAATCGAACGAGGCAAAAGGATGGGTTGAAGAAGGTCCTCTCTGTTCATGAAACGGTCTGATTCAACATGTATCTCAATTACTATTTAATTAAGAATGTTCAATTGTTTTTTTATCTGCTCTCACATACCAATTAATGTTGTTTGTTCCTCATGTTGAGTTGGTCTTCTCCTGTGTACATGTTTTATTTAGGAGGCTATCACTCTCAACCACGTTTTAAATGGTCATCTCTTTCTCATATTACGTCATAACAAACCTACCAAACCTTGTTAGTGCAGTGCCCATTAACCCAAAAGACAAAAACAAACCAGCATTCTAGTTAAAATTTAAAATACAGTGAAAATTGCAAATTATATATTTTTACACAAACTCTGTATTCACTGTATTTTTACAAAAATTGTCCTTCACTCATGTTCATTTTTACAAAAACTCTCTCTTACTCATGTTTATTTTTGTAATGTCTATGCAAATTCGTGAAAATTAATGGAAATGTCACATAAGTGTTAACTCAAACGTGTTTAGGGGTGACCACTTTGGCAACGAAATCGGATACCGAATCTGAACAAAACCATAATCGAGACCGAAGATCCAAAACTGCAAGTAACGATTCCGTCTGATTCTTGACCGATTTGGTCTGGTTTTAGACTCATGCTCACCCCTAAACGTGTTAACTCAAAAGTCCAACACTCAATGATAATTCTGTTACTTTTCACAATTTTGCACAGGCAATGCAAATTTGAACATGAGTGAAAGAGAGTTTTAGCAAAAATACACCGAATGAAGAATTTATACACAACAATAATTATAAAGAGACTTTTTTCAATTTTTCATAAAATCTACACTAAAACGGAAACATAACATTCAATCCAACTTCGAAATGTTCACTACTCTTTAATTTGAAGTGAACACTGAGCACTTGGAATTATGTATGGGCTTCTATGGGCCGTTATTGACGGTGGAAAAAGCCCATGTATTTACTTATGTATTAAAGGGCCACAGCGCCAGAACAGTAGCAAAAACGTAGTTTAGAAAGCTTCTTGACAGGAACATAGGATATGACATTGCTTAAACAGTATGTTCTACAAAATCTCCTCTTCGTGATCTTTAATAATTATTTGAACAATATATATTGTTTATGTCCTTAAATCAAAGATTTTGTTTCAGATATACATAAACTTTTATCACTACTAATAATTATTAATTTACCTAATTCCTAATTAATCATTTATTTTAACTCAAAATCACAAATCAATCATTTACATTAACGTGAAAGCATACTTGGTACAGTAGTTCAAGGAGACTCTATCTGACCAATGGTCGGAAGTTTGAGCCAATTTGCTTTCACATGAAAATTAGATTTGGACGAGTTTATGACCTTGGATGAGTTGGCTTTCAATTCTTGTAAAGGGTTACTAGGAACTTAAAAAAAAATTATGTGCATTAATATATAATTACATGTCTGCCATCATATTTTATTTTATATGATAAATGGAACGCTAGAATCATTTCAAATTTATACTAAATATCTAAATTAATATCCCACTTCTTAACTATTTTACCTTAACATCATAATATTGCAACCGGTTAGACAAATTACTCACCATTTGAGCAACAAGACCTTTCATAACTACCATACAATCTTATAATCACTATGGTTAAAAGATTCATTCGAATCCTATGTAATGTTGTCCGCTGCAATATTTTGAGAAGTGTAACATTTGTTTTCCCTGACCCCGTGGGAGCACACAAGAGAACATTATCAGCTTTGAAAAGAGCAGTCTCGTAGACTTTACTCTGTCCCTTATTCAACTGTGTCATCTCGTTGAAAGCCGGTTGTGCCTGGTCTGGCATGTCAGCTATCTCTATAAGCTTCTCATCTGGAGACAATTCATTCGGCTTCATTACTGGCATAAGAACCTCTTCACACCCATAACTTCCATATGGAAAAATAGAATTTCTATAAGGCATCAACAAACTCCCTTTGCCAAATGCAAGCTCATCCAAATCCAGCAACTGTCGTTGGCCATTCTAATTTGCCAAATCCTCATCCGCTTCACCCTCTGGAACCATATCTAAATAACTCTCCTCTTCATCATTGTAAGTGTATCATCGTCGTTAGCTACAACAGACCCATCTGATTCTCCTCCATCTTGGTAATCAGTAATTAGCTTACTAATAGATACAATCTGATCAAATACGGGGTTCGATATAGGATTCAACAACTTGTCAATCTCCTTCTTCTTGTCATGATCCTTCTTTAAGAACATCGTTCTAAAGAACAACTAAGATATTGTCGTCTATACCATTGACAATATTAAGTGGTTGTCCACCTAACTGTTGTTGAAGGACGCTAAGTATGACCTCATTGTTAGGTGCACATTTGAGTTTGAAGTCCCACATCACAACATTACAAGATATAAGGAGAGTTTATATACACATTGAACCTTAAACCTAATATGTTAGTCTTTTGGGTCAAATGTGGGCTCTAATGTATATATGGGCTTTCCTTGGGTGCTCCTCCTAGGTAAGGTACGGATCTCCCCAACAGTGGCACTGGGCTTTCTTTGGGTGCTCCTCCTAAAGTAAAGCCCGAATCTCCCCAACAGTGGTATCAGAGGCTTGGTTCGGTATACTCTACTGGTTAAGTGGGTCGGGTACTCCTATGACTGGTAAAACCGGGACCATGATCAGATCTCCCCATGGTGAGGCTCAGCTGGATGGAAAGGGCCCTTATGGGATAGAGTTCATCAAGTAAAAAAGTTGGGCTTAGGAGGAGCCAACCCGACGTGATGAGACTCAATATGTAGGGAGAGATTGTTAGGTACACATTTGAGTTCGAAGTCCCACATCGAAAGATTACGAGATACAAGGAGTGTTTATATACACATTGGACCCTAAGCCTAATAGGCTAGTCTTTTGGGTCAAAGGTGGCCTCTAATGTGTATGTGGGCTTTTCTTGGGTGCTCCTTCTAGGTAAGGCACGGATCTCCTTAACACTCATAAGAAACCATGGTTTCCATGGTGTTAGGCTGGTAAACCTCTTCATCGCTATTCTCCTCCTACAGGCGCCGCTTCTTGCTCTGCCTGCTAGGCACAAGTTCCACATTAGGGTCCTTCAGCCTCAAGGAGAGGCAGACGAAAACAACCTTTGAGGCTACGCCTTTCATATGTGTATTGAGGCTAACGCCTCAGCTTTGTTGACGCTTACACCTCATGACTCATGTATCGAGATGGTTGAGGCTTGCGTCTTAGATTGTAGGCTAAATTTTAAATTTTTTTAAAATGTTATTATGGTGTCTTATATGCTGGTAAGAAGCTATAGTTAACCTCATAAATCTTAGATGAGAAATCTATCAACTTCTGTTCGACAACTTCTTTTCTAGCCGACCACTCTTCTCCCTCCCTCCATTTCCTCTATCTCAATATCAATCTCCTTTAACATTTTCTAATTCTTTCAAGATTTTTATTTTTATTTTTGGTTATCTTACTGATTTTCATTTGTTATTTTGGTTATCTTTTCTTAATTTATAATTGTTCATAATTGATGATTTAATTTTTAATTTTGTTAATTCTTTGATGCTAATTTTTTGTCTTTCTCTTCATATTTTTTCTATCTTTTATCATTATCATATGAATTTATTAATCTTATTATGGAGGCTTATTGTCACGAACCGAAATAGTGGACTCGATCCATGCGTGTTTTTGTCCAAGGATGGGCGGTACGGGTGCTGTTTGGACGAATTACTGTGACTTTGGGCTCATTCGTGGATTTATGGACTTGTGGCCCAAATGCTCCAAAAGGCCCAATTTTGTGTGCTTGGGTGGAAGTCTCTAGAAATTAGTGGATCCATCCAAGTGTAGAGGGTTCAAAAATATTTCGATGGAATCCTCTAGAAGGCCAATAATGGTTATCCATTCGAGTAAACCATAACCATCCATTAGGGGATGAATCTCCTATAAATAGGCGTTAGAGGTTCATTTGTGAATATCCAACCCTCTAACCTCTCTAACCTTGTAAAGTTCTTATGTACAATATTTGTACTCTCTTTTCAAGTGTGTATAAAAATCGAGTCCAAGTGTCACACTTCTTGGCCTTGTTAAGCTTTTCTTCCAACTCCGGAGGCCTACCCCTGGACGCCCTGCCCCCGAATTCTCTTGGGTCAATCTTGTTCCATGGTGATTCCAGCTCATGGGTGGGCTTATATGTGTCACGTGGGCGCGAGTCTTTGGTCAACACCAATCTCAAGTTGGCCATGTACTCGTACTGCTTGAATCGAGCTTCTTCCTCAGCACTACCACCCGGATGTGTCATTTTCATATCTCAAATCAAATCTCGTAAAACCCTGGAAAAAAACTAGGGGTTTAAGAACGCAGAAGAAATTTTCGTACAAAACGAACCTAACTTTTCAAAAACAAGAGAAACAACAAACCTTAAATTGCATATGGCTTGTGAAAATTCAGATACACGAGACGCAAAACCCTGGAAAAAACCAGGGGTTTAAGAACGCAGAAGAAAGTTTCATACGAAACGAAACCTAAATTTTCAAAAACATCAAACCCTAAATTGTATATAACCTGTGAAAATTTAGATACACGAGACGCAAACGAGGTGAGTATGGAGCATATATATTAGGAAGGACTCACCATAGGAGTTCGAACTCAGGGTTCTTAAGAACATCGTTATTAAGAACAACCAAGATCTCGTCGGCTACACCATTGACAATATTGAGAGGCTGTCCACCTAGCTGTTGTTGAATGACAGTAAGCATGGCCTCATAAGCAACCCTTGTTTTCCTTTGTCTTAGGCTGGTAAACTCCTTCATCGCTACTCTCCTCCTGAAGGTGTCGCTTCTTGCTCTGCCTGCTAGGCACGTTAGGGCCCTCCTCACTCTTCCTCTTGGCCTTGTTCCACAGTTCAACACCACCACCCATTTTCAGATCTCAAATCAAAACCCAGGAAACAAAATCAAACCCTAAATTGTAGAAATGCATATATACGAGACACAAATGGAGAATGGAAATAAAGAAAGACTCGCTGTAAAAGTTCGGACTCGACTCGCCTCCGTTTCCGTGGTGCTATCTTTCCAATATGAGAGAGAGAACAAACAATTGTAGTAACGGAAGCGAGTGTACAAAATAATTCTCAGAAATGACTCATAATCATACATTCCCTATATTGGACCCCCACCTATTACCTTGCTCAAATAAGTTTTGGCTTTAGCGGTGCAAATGCTCTATGTATTTTATAACACCCTTTTGTTTTATTTAAAAAGAGTATGATCAATAGTATATTACAATTTGTCAATCATACCATTCATGATACCATTACTTATTCTGTATTTTGTAGTTAAATTGGTTGGTTAATGTTTGTTTATTTTCTATAATTCAATTGGTTGTGGTTACTGTATATGAAACAAGCATTCTGGTTACAGCATGAATCAACATTAAAACGGAAACAGAACATTGGTTCCAACTTCCAAGTGTTCACTACTCTTCAATTTGAAGTAAACACTCAACACTTGGAATTATGTATGGGCTTTTATGGGCCTTTATTGACTTTGGGCTGACATGCGTAAAAAGCCCATTTGTTTACTTATGTATTAAAGGGCCATACCGCCAGAACAGTAGCAAAAACTAGTCTATAAAGCTTCTTAACAAGGAACATAGGATTATGACATTGCTTAAACAGTGTTCTATTTTTTTTTCTCAGCGAAGTGATTGAATTTTATTGAGTTCGCCAAGGTTTTTGAAGAGGAAACAAAAGCAGAAAATTGAGGTTACATAAAAGCAACTGAAAGGTGAAGTTAAAATACAGACAAAGCTGCAATACAATGAAGTTGATAAAAATTGAATAATTTTAAAGATATATTTTGTTTATAACGTTGAATCAAAGATTTTGTTCCCGATTTACATAAACTTTTATTGCTACTAATAATTATTAATCTACCTAATGCATAATTAATCATATATTTTAACTCAAATCACAGACTAACCATCTACATCAATATATAATTACAAGTCTGCTATCATATTTTACTTTTATATGATAAATGAAACACTTGCATTATTTCAAATTTATCCATTAAACGTATGAATTAACCATCAAATTATAATTTCATATGATTGAAAAAAAATTATAATTTCATATGAGTAGATTAAGTGGGAAAAATGTAAAAAGGTATCATATTGTTAGGGATGAGATCAAGTAAAAACTAAGTTTTAGAGAAGAAAATAAGAATCTCTAACATTCATAGGATGGATGTGATTAATAGTTATTATAATTCAACCAAATTATAATAAAATGAAATAAATTTAATAGGAAAAGGGTATAATAGACAAATCAATTGTTTCAAATTTCAAAACACTAGAGGGACATTAATGGCTAATCATAGTTAAATATACTCCACCTCATTTCATCTTTGTCATTTTACAAAATTCATCGCTCCCATTTCATGAAACTATATCTGCGGACTCCCGATTCGGTGTCCCAATAGCGACGGAGGCCGAGCGCCGCCACAGCACAAAGATTTGTTTTAACGGCGCCACCTCGAACGGTTTCGACGCCGCCTCCCGCCTCCCGCCTCAGACAAGAAACAACGTCACGATTTAGATTTGCTTCGACGTTGCCTCCAGCCATGAATGACTCCAAGAGTCCAGATCTTCGACGCCGTTACCGGCCATGAACGGCCTCTTCCTCTGTCGCGGCGTCAACTCCGGCGCTGCCAGTGCCAATTTTTCTTAGTTTCATCAATTTGTGTGTAATTGTATGATGTTTTGAGAAATTATTTTCATGAAATTCCTTTTTGTCCATGATTCAATTTTTGGGGTATATGACTTTGATGTTGGACATGGCCATGAAAATAAGGGCCCAGTGATTAACAACAAAGTACATGCAAATGAAGTAATTAGTAAAGTAATGATGAAAATGAAAGCATAATTGTGTGAGTGAAATTGAAAGACATCCAAAAATTGACCATGACCATTTTCATCCCCTCATAATTTGATTCTTACTGGCCAGGAAATGGACACCAATGATCAAAAGAAGTTGAAAATTAAATTAGAGCTGATATTGAAAATGAAAAAAGAACTTAGGGATGAAATGAAAATTATGGCTGAGATTTAATGAAAATGAACATAAGTGTATTAAATTGAGAATTAAGGATCCAATGAAAATGAAAAACATTGGACTGAGATTTCATGAAAATGAATGTAAATGTATTAAATTGAGAATAAGGATAGAATGAAAATGAAAAGAGTTGTGCAATTTTCATGAAAATGAAAATTATAAATGCTACTAATGAAATTCATTTTCATGAAAATAAATCTATGTTAGATATTGTGCTGATCAAGTTATGGAATGTTATAAATGTTGTGAATCAATTATGGCTTTGTAGTCAACACATTAATATTTGGCAAGAATAGTGTCAATAAAAAGGAAAGAATTAGATAATATCAAAATTTCAAGATTTGTGAGATTCATTCCATTTTGGACTCATCATTAATGCATGATACGATTACCAGACTACCCCCATAGTGGTGTTAAATGACAAAATTAAATTCACAAAATACGAAAATTACGTTAAATTTCCACCGAAATTAATGAATTAATCTGATCCATACATATTACGATCCGACGGCTAGTAAGGATTCTTATTTTCTCGTGTAAGGAGGGGGTTCTTACTTGATTACGCCCCCATATTGTTAAACATTTTTGCAAGAAGATGTCATGTTGTTTGTTAATGACAAAAATGTGTCAGGTTCTTTCATTTCTTTTGTAAAATGTGTAAAGTTTTTATAAAATATAATTTTTAACTTAAAAATAATTTAACTAAAAGTTTAAATTACAAAATTTGCTTATACAAGTTTTAGTTAGCAGATAAAAATAGAAAAATTTTAATTTTTTTGACTAAACAATAGTAATTCTTAATTTTAGTCACAATTTCGTCATTTTATATAAATGCACATTTGCAAAGAAATGGACCCAGCGTGCACATTTTTGTCATGACAAACAATGAGACAGTGAGTCTATTTGCTAACCTATTTTTCTCTCTCTGTTTCGTGTAGCGAATAGAGAGAGTTCCTGAATGAAGGTCCTCGTGTTGCCGGCGAGCCGCCACTCTCCGGCGAGGCTCCGTCGACGATATCCATATTTAGTCGGAAGCAGTGCCCTTTTGTCGTGGATGAGTGTTATCGAAGCTTTGCCACGAGTTGAGGATCAGAGAGGGAGTTTCGATCTTGAAGGTTTTCGAGCCCAAATTTTGTTCTCTCCAGATCTGGCTTTGATTCAGTCTCGGTCTGAGTTCTCGGAGAGGCTAGTGGGGGAGAGTGAGTTTCAGATATGTTCTCTTTCCAGATCTGTTTTCTAGTTCGAATTTGTCTTCAATTTCGGGCATCGATGTTTGTAGTGAGTGTAGGCGCGGGTGGGAGGTTCTTGGTCTGGTGAGGTTTAAGGCTCTGGTGTAAGATCGGAGAAGGAAGTGAGGCGGTGGAGAGGTTCACGCCAAGCTCGACGAGGAGGTGGACGTGGTGGTGCTCTATGGCAGTTCTCCAGCGCTCGGTTGGTGACTGGATCCTTCGGGTGGATGTCGTAGTTGGCAGAGGCTCGGTTGTGGCCAATCATCGGCACCGACAAGCTTTCTGGTCGACGTTTTACCTTGTGTCGGTCTGGTGTCTTTGCTAGACCGAATTGGACTGGGACGGTGCAGGCCTAACCGGGCCTTCACCGTTTTAGTGTAATCATACCGGTTCATCTTCCCGTTTGGGGTTTGTAGGTTTATCCTTTTCGCCTTGTATGTCTATCCGCCCTCTCAAGAATGTTAATGTTGTTCGTGTTTATTGTGTGTAGTGTTTGTTTCTCGTGTTGGGATGGCTGGTGTATGCATCACTCGATCCGGAATTACGTGAGCCTGAGCATAAATGCGTATAGAGCTGTGAAAACCTTAGGTGAGTTGGACCGAGCAGCAAGCCCTCATGGTGTTTGTATCGGTGCTTGTAAGTGCTCCTTGGGAATATATTGAAATACAATGGTTTTCTTTAAAAAAAACAAACAACAAGACATATTTCTTAAAACATTTTTGTAATTACTATATCATATGGGCATGTACAGTTCAGTAGTTAATCATGTACAACAGTTATTGATGATGTAGACCTGGGTCGAGATGTTATAATTGAACAAATCTACAGTAGATATGCTAATGCTGCTACAAACATATTACTGGACATCCTGCAAAAGTGAGATACTACATAGCTCCTTTTTGCAATTTCTAAAATGTATTGTTTATATGCATTTCCTAGAAAAAACAATAATGCATATAGGTGAGAACAACTAACACTCGTGAAAAAGTTCATCAGCACCTGGCACCGCTCAACAATAAAGATATTTGACGATTAAGAAAATTATTTTCAAACCAACAAATTATAAAGATATTCAAATTAACATTAAAAGAACCAAACTAGGCAAAACATAGAATATAAAACAAATTGTTTGCTAGATATTATATAGCTAAGAGTTGTACAAACTAGTTGATTCAAATCAACATTAGAAGAAACAAACTAAGAAAAATATTGAGACATTCACAGTTTAAACCCCAACCAACAAAATTTCAGCTAGACTCAAGTTAATATAATTCAATACTCTTCTTTTCTACTGTATATACCAAAGCAAGTATATATTAACTCAAAAATGTCATAAATAAAAGGTACAAAGACTTTAAGAGAAACTGATAAAATATTTGAATGATCAACACACAATGTATTAAAGCGCAATGTTAGATATTATATTATTATTATATTTTATATTAATTATATTAGAATTATTGTAATAATTTTTTATTGTTATTAGGGTTTAATGTTAGTATTATATTTCTTTATTGTCTCATATTGTTCCCTGTATAAAAGAATCTCCTATTATAATCAATCAAGTATTCAATTAATAAACACTTTCATGGTATCAGAGCGTTTATGTTAGATCTTGATTATACTTTTTCGCTACTTGTGACTTTGTCCACTCGTTAATCATGATTTAACAGGCGGGCTAGGCAATTGTTTTCAATTTT
>JAYMTP010007848.1:0-10607 GCA_036897365.1 Geranium brycei | reverse complement strand
ACAGTAGAAATTGAAATCGCATTCATATTCTGGTATGGTTGTTCACTACCAAGTGTGTCCATGTTTTAGATGTATGTGGCTTTAATCCGAAGTACTATGACCAAAAGATAAATTACAAATTGAACTCATACATATTATTATGTTATGGCTGTCCACTACCAAGTGTGCCCATGTTTTACATGCGTCTGACTTTACTCAAATGTAGTATGGCAAGAAGATATAGTAGAAACAAAAATCGCATTCATATTCTGGTATGGCTGTTCACTACCAAGTGTGTCCATGTCTTACATGCGTGCGACTTTAATCCGAAGTACTATGACCAAAAGATAAAATACAAATTGAACTCATAAATATTATTATATTATGAATGTTCACTACCAAGTGTGTCCATGTTTTACATTCGTGTGGCTTTACTCAAATGTAGTATGACCAGAAGATACAGTAGAAATTGAAATCACATTCATATTCTGGTATGGTCGTTCACTACCAAGTGCGAACATGTTTTAGATGCATATGACTTTACTCAAAAGTAGTATGGCCAGAAGATGGAATACAAATTAAAATCACATTAATATTCTGTTATGGTTATTCCCTACCTAGTGTGTCACTGTTTTACATGCGTGTGGCTTTAATCAGAAGTACTATGCTAAAATACAAATTGAACTCATACATATTATTATGGTATGGCCGTTCACTACCAAGTGTGTCCATGTTTTACATGCGTGTGGCTTTACAAAGGCATTGAGAGAAATCATTAAATAAGTGAACGCCCCCCCTGGAACAAAAGAATTTCCTTTCATGTATATGTTTGAAACTCATAAACCTAACCAGTGTTGAATGCATTAAATAAAGATATGAAATTACATAAAAAGGAAGAAAATATTTTCGGAAAGATAATAAATCTGAAAAGATGACCAACGATGAATCAGAAGATAGAAACTCATAAACCTAACTAGTGTTGACGGCATTAAATAAAGATTTGGAATTACATAAAAAGGAAAGAAATATTTTCAGAAAGATAATAAATCTGAAAAGAGATTTGCCAATAATACCCTCGTGCAAATTTTCACATATTGAATATGTGGGCCCATGTCACACGTGTGAGACTTTGATAAAAATACAGATCCAACGGTGCATAGCCGTTCTAACGTTCTAACACTAAATGGTTGTTCTCATATAATTTATGCTCTCTCTCTCTCTCTCTATATATATATATATAGGGATACACTCTAGTACAAACCATCCCAAACGTCCAAATCATCCGAACCAATCTCAGGTGTTGGATCAGTGGAAATCTGTGCGCGCATTATTTCAACGCGCGACACATGGTCAAGGCTGACCCGCAGTGTTTTTCCAGATCGCAAAATATATATAAGAATACACTCCAGTACAAACCATCTCAAACGTCCAAACCGTCCGAACCAATCTCAGACGTTGGATCAGTGGAAATCTGCGTGCGCGTTGTCCCAGCGCGCAACACGTGGCCAAGAAGTCTGACCCGCGGTGTTTTTCCAGATCGCAAAAGTTTCACCCTCAGCGCAACAGTTCCACCTGTTCGGACCATTAAGACACTTCACTCGGTTTCTATGTCATTGTTACTCTATATATACATATATAATATTAATGAAAATCTCACACGCACGAAACACAAGACACCAACAAGAATATATTAGTTACTAGGTGATGGGTTGTATGATTATTGAGGAAATGTGATCCTTGGTGACTTGGTCTTGACTTGCATACCCATCTCCAAATTGGTATATGCACTGTGACATTCTCGCAAGATTCATTGATATTCTCACAAAACCTCCACAAAATGGACTATTATTTCATGCTTTCTCTTTGTCCATATTTTTTCATGTTTCGTCGATCAACTGTCTTATGTCGTCTCTCGCTTCTTCTTCGAAAGCTTCACTTTCATGCATGTAACTTTGTATCGTTTTCGGAAAATCCCCTTTTTGCAGTTCCACCTGAATCCAAATCAAAATACAAGTCAAATGTTGTATTAATAAATCAATATGAATCTCGTTTTTTCAGGAGTGCTAAGAATAACTGACTCGGCCCGAGCTGAAAAAGAATAGAACCAAAAAGAATTAAATTATTTCGGTTCAACATCGAACCAAATCAAAACTCCATCGGTTCAGTTTCGATTTATAAAATGAGAGCGGGTAAAAAATTTAACTAGATCAGTAACAGATCGATTTGGACATGTGACTCATTTTAAGTCATTGAATATTATTAATTGGGCTCAAAAATATTGGGCCAACAAAAAACAAGTCAAATAATAAGTCAAAATCAGTCTAAAATGTGAGAATTTCATAAAAATCGGCTCAAAGAAAATTCAATTAAAAATCGATAAATCAAATAATAAGTCAAAGCGGTCTAAAATATGAGAATTTCATGAAATTCGGTTAATAACAAACCGACTTGAACAAAAAATAGATATTTTAAAACCAAACCGAATTTTATTTGTTCAATTTTTGTTTTCTTAAAACCAAACCGACTAGAAACAATATTGTTTATTTATATGTCCATTAAAAATTCATTAATACTCAATATTGTTTATTTATATGTCATAACCAGTTCAAACCGAAATAGGCATGAAATGTCCAAACGCCCCACTTATACAATTCATGCTATCAAAATAATAATATTAATAATAATAATTTAGCAATGACAAGATAGTAATAGCTTTAACATTAACTAGAAGTAAATTTTGTAGACTAAAATAGAATAAAATTTCACGTGAACAAAATGTCATAATTTGTCCAAGTAGAGCAAAATCAAATTTGGGATCACACTAGTTCAAATAAAAAGTTTGGGTTTGAACTTTATTTTCAAACACTATTTTATGTTACCAAAATAGTAGAGATTTGTCATATAAATTAGTAGGAAAAAATCTTCGTGCCTAGAGTATTAAAAAACAAAGAATAAATGAGTGTGGTACTTAGACAAAACCAAATGTAATCTATTATATCTATAAAAGTAATATATAAAGTTTACACGTTGCACAATGCATTTAGCCCTTTCCCCACTTCCTGGCTTCTTACCCATGAGTTCACTTCTGGTAAGTTTGTTGTGGGGCGTTGCTGGAAATCAGCTTCCTTTTTTCATGAGCGGGGGATATCAATGGTCGTCTCCATCCTATGCATTACGTATTTTGAGATTTCAAGAGGCGTCACGTTTTGTCATTATTTTTTTTCCATTATTTTGGGATTTTCATTATTGTTTCATCGACATATATAATTGTTTCATGGACATTTTTCATTGTTTCTCTAACGTTTTTCATTGTTTCATGAGTTTTTTTTTGGTTCATCAACACAATATGTTTCATCGTTTCATTGTTTCATTTGACATTTCCTAGTGTTTCATGGATATTTTAAAGAGATATTTCCAGGTGGACACCCCTGAAATTGGTTGTTTCTCACATGAGCACACTTAGATAATTTTTTGTCATGGTGATTGACTACCCATAAATGTCAAATTTTTCACTTAATTTTTTCTATCCAATTCTGTTAGAAATTTGTCGTTAGATGGATGTGAAAAGACGAGGTTACCCTTTCCTAACATTCTAATTTTCAAACAAATTTCACTGAGTTTCTTAACTTCATGAACCCTAATTTATCTATCCTAATTTGCCCAACATCCAATTTTAGAACAACAATCATAGCAAATATAACATTTTAGAAAAAAATTAATGTGGATTCATCAAATTGAGCCAAAATACATTTATGTGAGCGAAATCAAAACATGGGTCAGTCAGGGATTCGAGGGTTCTCACACCATGGGCGGAGAGGTGGTCGTGGCACCACCGCTGGCTGCAGTTGGGGTTGGAGGATGAGAGCCTTCTGGGTGTTGGAGAAGATGATGTTTTGTTCAATGTGTTTTTTGAATTTCTTGGAATTGAGGCTCTGGTGAAGTTGATGTTGACTGTGAGTTTTGTGGAGTGTGGGGGACAGCGGGGGAGAAATTGGGGTTTAGCGGTGGCCAGAGAAGGAAGTTTTTAACGACGTGTGGCTCTGGAGGAGGATGGATACGATGAGCTTCTTTGGTTTCTCGTGGTGTTCAGGACCTACTACCATGGCCAGAGGTTTGACACCGTCAATCTCACGACCTTGTACCAACCATACAAGACTACAACGTCCTCATCGACGTTTTTCACGGCCAACGCCTGTTAGTTGCTGCTTCTCAAACCCCATTTTGACCAGGTGCGTCGATTGGGGGAACAATAGTGACAATGGAGGTCTGATTCTTTCCTACAAGCACAGAGCCATGGAAATCGGCAAAAATCACTCTCTCTCTCAATTGACGGGCTTGGTCTCTCAAATTTCTCAATTCTAGTACATGAACCAGTCCTATAAAATCTCTCAATTTTTGCTCAACTTGATGAACCCACAATAATTTTTTTCTAAAATGTTATATTTGACATGATTGTTGTTCTAAAATTGACTATTGGTAAAACTAGGGTTCATGAAGTTAAGAAACTCAATGAAATTTGTTTGAAAATTAGAATGTTAGACAAGGGTAATTTCGTCTTTCCACGTCCATCTAATGGCAATTTCTAAAGAATTGGACGAGAAAAGCAAAGTGAAAATTTTGACATTCATGGGTTGTCACCCTGACAAAAAAATATCTAGGTGTGCCCATGTGAGAAATAGCCAATTCCAAGGATGTCCACATCCCTATTTTATATGTTTTATTGATATAACCTCTTGTTAAATCTATCTCATGAAAATTTACATCAATAAAGCAGATCAAGTCATAAACTTTAAAGATGATGTGTGTGAGGTTTCAATCATGAAACAAACATAACAAAAACTGAAAATTCTTTTCATTAAAGCACAAATCAAACTCGTGAGCATGCAATGAACATTAAAAAATGAAAGTAATATTTTCATTGAAGCACAAGTCAAACAATGAAAGCATGGTTTTGATGGCACGTACAGATTCACACTCTTCTACAAGGATGGCGAATGGCGGCGTGGATGGTGGATGACGTCAACGCCGATGATGGATGACAGAATGGGTTGTGGATGACGGTGACGATGAGTTTTGGAGGATGGTGGCGTGGATGATGGATGACATAATGATTGTGGATGACGACGGCGCAGATTGTAGATGAATTTTGTTTGTTAACAATACGTGAGAATGGGTGAGTAGAAGCTAAAATCCACATCTATATAGATAGGGGGTTTTGTATAAGCTAAATTTACTCATATACCATTATGGTATTATTTTATTAATAAAAGAGATGAAATCATCTTATTAATCTAGACTATTGATTGGAAACCATCTAATGGTTAATAGTTGTTCATAAATATGTAGAGAAAGCATGGTTTGTAGTAGAGTTCATCTCCTATAATAGCTTAGATAATTTCTCATTTGCAGTAGAGTTCATCTCTTATAATAGCTTAGATGATTTCTCATCTTCTTATGTTGAATTTACACCAATCATATTTGAACGTCTTCCTCCTTCAGTCGACACCACTCTTGCCTCTAACGCCATTTCTTCATCATTCTTCGGAAGTGTACTCGCTTATGATGCTAGTTCAAAAAGATTTGACATACTCACCATACGCCACATTAAAAAAGTAACAACTACCACATGGTAGTTCACACCACTTGTTGAAGTTCCTAGCTACCCTTAAAAGGCCTAAGGCCAGCCCACCCAAGCCTACAAAACCTTTCAAACCCAACTTTTCGTAAGAAAGCAAATCGGCTCGAACCCTGCTACTGGCCAAGTAGAGCCTTCTTGGACCACTTCGCCAAGTACTCTTTCTCTACTTGGAAATTTTTTTATTTCACTATAATGAAGTACTTTGAAGAAATGGGGAAATTCGGTATGGTGTACTTTATTTTTTTAAATAGATGAAAAAGTTAATATTAAATTTTTAATTTTTTTAAATGACAATGATGCCCTTATTATGGAATTAATTAAAAATAGTTCAATACAATTTAAAAATAATCAGTATTTAAATATTAATTAACATTAGAATTTATGAAAATTTACAATATTATTTTTATCTAATTAATTTTTTGAATTCAGATTTAATTTAGACATTTCACACCAATATTTTACGAAATTAATATTTATCGTGATGAATTGATACAATAGGACACCGTAGTGAAGCAAAAATCATGCCAAGTACACCATAGTGATGTGATATATCCCCCAAAAATTAGAAGTTCTAACACTGAAAAAAAAAACAAAACATATTGTTTAGGGTTCAAATTTTAGGGTGATGTTTGAGGAGGCTATTGCTCTCAACCCTCTCAGTCAAAATGCGATTCCCAGTCGGCTTGATGACCAAGCTTCACATTTCACAAAAGATCTGAAATATTCACCTTCAAGTTTTCAGCATCAACGAAAAACGTAAAATATTTTGAACACCCTTCAAATGTTTATGCTTTTGTTTAAGGGATAACATATAAATACCTAACTATATCTAATTTATATTTCTCTCTGCCCAACTTTATTGTATTATTGATAGTCCAAATTTTATTTTGGCATGGATAAGGTAATTATGGCTTGTTCTAATAGAATTGAACATTAAATATTATTAATTCCCTTTAACGGCTCTCTAATTTTCAAGTTAACTTAATTCTTTTAACTAACCCATTTTCAAACAAGCACCCATTACCAACCTCGACAGGAATAGAAGTTAGCAAGGGTATAAGTTTTTTGAGTGTTCATTCCGATGGAGATTATAATGTGAGTGTTCAAGGATTTTCTGGTATCAATTTTATATGGGTTTTATTTGCTAGAATAAAAATTGGTTGGGAATAAGAGATGCAATTTTAGTGGTCGTGAAAACCTGACATGCAATTGGGTTTTGGACTTGAAAAGTTGATGATGAATGGGCTAGTTTTGCTAAAAGAGGATTATGAGAGTGTTTGTGACAACATAGATAAACTTTTTGGTTCCTTCCTTTGTCGACTTCAGTCTCTTGGGGATTAACAAAATCAAAGGTTTAGTAGCGTTGATGATGGAGGTTGAGATTTTGAAAGAGTCGTGAATGTTGTGGATATCTCCAATCGAGAATCCAAATAAACCAATTGGCGTGTTGTGGACTAGAATCCAAAAAATAACAATTTACCCTAACTACAATCAGAGTATAAGTAAGGAGAGAGGGAGTCTCTTGCAAGAGTGCATCACAAGAGAAAAACCACTTGTCCAAATGATATAAATTTTCAACTATAACTATACTTAGGTCTCCAATTACATATAACTACATCTTACTACACATTTGTACCGTAACAATAAGTTTGTTGCCCTCTGCTAAATTACCCTCAAATCACTCAAAATTTCAAAATGATGCCCACATTCTTTGGCCATTTGTTGACTTTCTCTGTAACTCCTAGCTCCACCTTGCCAAAGCCAATCAGATCTCCTTCGCGCACCTGCCCAACCCAACCATACATCCCCTGTCATCTACAGAAGCTACCGTAAATATAGACAATTCTTCAAATAATGGTTTTTCTAGCGTACCTTTATCGTAGATTTTGATATCTTAATCACATTCAGAGAGCTTTCACACACTACATAAAGATACTTTGATTAAATATTTGGCCAGTCAGCTAAATCAACCTCTTTGTAATGGTAATTTGATATTACTGCAAAAGTTGTGATCTCAGAGTATAATGAAATTTAGGGGTTCGAGGATTAGTTATCAAGTTTTGTGGTTGTTCCTTTGCAATGCTGAAATTGTACATTTGTTGCATTCACTGTTCAAAACGACAACTTTGAATTTGACTTTGGTGACACCAAGACAATTGATGAGATTGCTGGAAAGAGAAGGTATGATTTACACTTGCAGGGTCGTAGGTTTTTTTTTAATCGGCAATAAATTTTATAAATGACGGAAAAAGAAACGTACAACAGAGCGAGGGAAAACCCCAAAAAAAGAAAAAAGAACGAGAGAAATACATACAGCAAAGACTAGCTCGTAAAAGACTCCAGCACCGTCCTCGGGTCCGCGCACCAAGACGGCAATGACCGCACCCCCATCCAATGCTGAGTCCCGCGCCCCTCGTCCGCCTGCATCAAAGTGTAAGAATGCATCTGCAACGACCTGAGCAAGTCCGCTGTCGTCTTCACCTCCCCCCAAAAATCCTAACCATTTCTGGTAACCCATATGTACCAGAATCCTAAGGTCATCAATCTGCTCCAAGTTCTCCTAACACCCCGCTCCAAGACTCTAGAACTCCAACCCATAAATATGCAGGGTCGTAGTTGGATTTCAGAGATGGCCACTTCTCTAACATTAACATGTTCTCCGATTAAAAATATTTTATTTTTAAAAATAATTAAGGCATATTTTGAAAATTTTTAAAAACACAATAATTTTAAAGTATTCCAAAATTTACTACCATGAAATAGAATAATCTCATGAAACTAGCTACACCTAGTTTGATAGGTTTCTCATATAACTGTAGCTAATGTATGGATGAATTACTTTCCATTCCAGATTTAAACCCAATGCTCAATCTGTAGATTAAGCACAATCATGTTGCAATGATCTCCCAAAGACTCAACCTTACTAGACACATTACTTTTGCCCATATTATGTTTTACTTGTAACAGAGGAATTCAAGGAAAGAAGCACCTTTACCCTCAAATAATCATGTGACTGCAGTTCCAGCCCAAAACTTAGAGACTCTCCACAAGGCTCATTTATGCAAAGAAAACTCAAGTTATGTACTTGGAAAACCATTAACTCAAAATCATATGACAATCCATAATCATTCGTACTCACTCTAGCAGTGATGTTCAAAAACCCATTGAGAAGCAGCTTAGACTTGTCCACAGTTATGAGGTGACTCGAAATTCTGAAGAAACTACGTGAAATGGACGATCGTATGCAACAACGAGACCGACAACAGCTTGAAGCGGTGGCAAAACAAGCCGAAATCGATGCAACTTCGAAGCAGGAACAATTGAAAATTGAAGTCGGGTTACTTGAAATGGACAAGTGTGTATGTGATATCTATAACAAGTTCCTGACCTCCTCCTTCCTCCAAAAAGTTAGGGATGGGCCATAATATTCCATCTTGTTTTTGCCGTACAAGGAAAGCAGAGATTCTTATTCCCGATTAGCTCCATCTAGAGCCAACTCCATTTCCATTCTTATAAGCATAGAATGGATCTTTAGATGGGTGAGAAGAAAAAAATTGCCCAAAAAGAGGGTTATGATACCGATGATAAGTGCCAAATAGAAGACAACAGAAATTGTGATGAGATTTAGAATTAGTAGAGAAGATATTGAGAAGAAATTAGGGTTGAAGATGTAGAAGAAGAGGAAGAGAGGTAGAGAGAGAATCTTAAGAGAGGATAAAATTTGGTGATCAATTGATACGCAGTGAGGAAAACAATTATCCTTTTATAGCACTTTCACTCTGCTACCATTATAAAATAAAACATTTCTAACTAAATGGACTTAGGCCAAGACAAAACAAATAAAAACCCATGACTACAAAATGGCCTTTAAAGAACCCAGGATCAATTTGACAAGTATCAAATTAATCACAAAAGGCCATCAATGCCATTTGGGAAATAAGATCATGGAACGAAACCAAAGTAATTTGCTTAGTTTATCATATTATAATTCATCAGTAGTGAAAATACAAAAACAAATATTGGACACCAAATATCAGGTGAGAGTAGAGCATGAACACGGCTATGCTCCTCATAGCCGCAATGAAGACGCAGCAATATCGAGCGATGGAGACACCAAAGCTCTCAACTTCGAGCCAGAGGACAATGACCTCATGGACAAGGATGCCGGCTGTGTTCAATTCATTTGGATTTTCACATCCTTATTTTCACCCAAAAAGATGACACAAATGTGGAAAATCTTAGCTCCTGCACAGCAAAATTAACCGCCAACAAGCACTGTCTCTATCTCTCCAGAGATGTATAAGCACCTCGTCTTTTCTCTACAAAATTTTGAAAAGGTTTCAAGCCACAGCGGCGATGACTTCCCCAAGCCAATTACAGAGATGAAAATGGATTGAAGCGAGAGAATGTGAAAAAATAGACCAATGACACATTTTGAAAAATTTAAGAATCAAATAGAAATAATATGGTCATTTCATAATAAAAATCAACTAAAAATCGAACATTACTTAACACATTTTGAAAAATTTAAGAATCAAATAGAAATAATTTGGTCATTATTAAATTTCTATTGCAACAAAATTAGAGTAAACAGAGTACTAATAATTACTACAGTGTGTACAATAAAACATGAAATTTCCAAGGATGAGAGCGGGGAGAATGGAGAGAATGTCATCTACGTTCACGACAGAGTTGTTAAGTTTCATGAAATTTCCAAGGGAAAATGGTCGACAATATGGTCCGGATTGTAGGATTTGTGCCCTAGTCCAATACGAAGTAGTCTGTAATAGTTTTATCATTGTATGCAATGAAATAAAATCAGTATTATATTACTATTGTGTTGTAGTAATATTTTAAGTATAATTCGATCTATATCATTGAGTGTGTCATCACTAATAGTAGAACTGTAGATATGTACGAATTACACTTAACGGGTCCCTGGTCAGGTAAGCTTCATCAGAAGCGACCAGTATGAGGATGACTCTTTATG
>JAYMTP010007847.1:0-10607 GCA_036897365.1 Geranium brycei | reverse complement strand
TGAATAATTGAGGGCAATTTCGACTTTTCACACAAAATATAAAAATTTCATCCAAAATCTAACACCGTTACAACAAAGTGTAAGGAAATGCAATTAGCTGGCCTTAATGTAAACTTTTTTCTTTAGCTGTAGTAAAGTGTAAAACCAGCCACTTTAGTATAGACAAAGTGTAATTAACCCGATTTATAATTAGAGATAGTAGCACTTTCTTATACTTAACATGTCATGTTTTACGATTAACTACACTTAATTCAAAAGATTTTTTTCTGAGCTCACAAATTTACAATTTATACCAACTCTGTTTAATTTTTATGTTTTCCAGTTCTCTTTTTTAAAATGACCAAAAGGTCCTCCACCCAATTAACCTATGTTTCTTCCTTTTCTCTAAGAAATTGACCAATCTGATTTATCAGCAAACTCCTCCAATTTGCTTCTTTTCTTCCTCTTCCCTACCTCCCGCATCAACACCACCCTTATCAATTCTAATCTCAATTCGCCTCTCTTGAGCTTCATCTTCTTTAGAGCTTCCGAGACCAGCTTCGGCTTCCTCACTTTCTCGATCTTTCGAACCCTAATTTTGAGATCACCGAGTTTGAAGGGTCCTCGTTGTTGGTCGCATCGGAAGGGCGGTGGGAAGAATTATAGATTACATTTATCCAAAATAAAAATAAACCAAGCCAACAAGATCCATGCATGAGGTTAAGAGGAAATATACCAAAATTTCTCTTTTGTTCATCAACACTTACCCTCCTTGGTTAGCCCCCAATGTGAAGCCTCTAGTTTGTCCATTGACCAATCTTTCAAAGCTTCTCCACTTCAACTTGAAACCCTTGACATCTCTCTTCCTTGACCCAAAAATGTCTAGCTTATTGTTCTTGTGTTGGATGTTTTGGAAGCTCTCTACTATATTATTGTGCCTTTAATTTTTGTTTAGCAAGAACTTCATGAGAGACAATCTCTCATGAACTTAGGAAGAAATATAAGAAATCTTGAGAAACTTTCTCTCCTTTCTCTACACCATTCTCTCTCTACCTTTGCATTTGCATGTTTTTAACAACTCTAAAAGAATCTCATCTTTTAGGTGATTGCCAGAGTTTGCTAGACTCTTACATGTGGCAAGACCACTCTTACATGTCCATGACAACACACATCTAGATGTGTTGTTCACGTGACACCTCATTTTCCACTAATTCTCATTAGCGTGTAGTGTTTTGCAACAATAATTGTTATCCTTATCATAGATAAGATATAAACATTAGGTTCTCCAATTTATATTCTCATATAAATTAATCTTAATGTATATGAGCAAACATTTTGGATTCAATTTCAGGATATGGTATGGGTTCTTTCTTACTGGCAAATTGAATCCATTCATTTCGATAAATTAATCAACCAATTTGATCAACCATCTAAATGAATAATGCTTTGAATTAGATCAATTATTTTGTGTGTGACTTTCTAGGTTCACGCCTAATTAGTATTGAGATTATAACATTAACACATTAATGTTATTGCAAACACTTTCCATACTTTAAGGTCGTATCCCAACAAACCTAAAGTTCTCAAAGATCATGGGTTTCGTCTAATATAACATGTCATGACCCTCAATTAGAAATGAATAGATAAGGCATTATGATATCATCCACTTTCACACTTAATGATCATGATTACCGTGCACTAAAATCCTTTTATTACAAGATCCTGATCTCGACATGGGTCATAGAATAGTCAAACCTTTATAGTCTTAATATTATGACCGCATCTTTGATTCTGTTTATCAATAAAAAAAAGACTTATATTAGAAAAAATATTATCTAATATTGAACCAAGCCTTATTGTCTTGACCAGGAACTTCTTTCATTGATAACAACCAAGATAGCATATGATCTTATTCTTGTTTACTCAAGGTAATGAATTCTCTATTGGCTAATCACTTGCCCCTACACATAACTAACCAAAGTCATCATACACCGTGATACTCACACATGGCTAGTATGAGCATGTTAGTGTAATAAACTATGATAACCTATATGTGGACAACCGTGTTACCTCAAGTCAAAGAATCATATGCCTAATCATAACCTAGATAATAAATAGATGACTTGCAGTAAAACTCTAGGCTATTATCATCCAATGTCAATGTTCAACCCACTTCATCACATAAGTTGTTGAAGTAGAGGCTCATGCGTACACGAGCGTAAAAGGGAAAATAAGCCCCACACGTACATGAAGCATGAAAGGGAGAATTTAAGTGAATCCCACATGGAAAAGAAGTGAAATAAATTGGGTGTAATTAAAGGGAATGGTCAAACCTAACTAACAACTTGAGCTTTTAGTTGTGGATCCCGCCCCGATATGTACAACCTAGTTTTACATGGTATCAGAGGACATCTAACATGGGAAACGACGCAGGATCATCCAAGGGGAAAGTGGTGCTCACAACAAAAACAATGGATAACACACTATCCTCGTTTAGCTGCACCCATCGGATTATCCTGGCATGGTGATCATCACAAAACTATTGAGCGACTCTGGAGATAATTACATCTCATGGCGGCATTAGATGAAAAATGCTCTCCTTCGTAAGTTGGGTTTTATGGATTGATCAGTCCCAAAACCTGACACTGAATCTGAGAATCTGGAGATCTGGACACAGTGTAATGCACTGGTATCAGAGCGGGCTGATTTGGGCCTGTATTGGTGGGTTTCCCGTGCCTATGCCCCCCTGTGGACTCCGACCCATATGCAGAAGTCCAGTCATGCTATGGCCCACGTGTAGACAATGCTACACATGAGAGGGAGTGTTGAAGTAGCGGCCCATGCGTATACGAGCGTAAAAGGGAAAATAAGCCCCACACGTACATGAAGCATGAAAGGGAGAATTTAAGTGAATCCCACATGAAAAAGAAGTGAAATAAATTGGGTGTATATAAAGGGAAGGGTCAAAACCAACTAACAATTTGAGCTTTTAGTTGTGGAGTCTGGCCCGATATGTACAACCTAGTTTTACATGAGTGTCCACATGTTTGTATATACATCTCATGTAAAGTAGTATGAGACTCACTACTTATATATCATTAACATCTCATGTTAATCATACATACAGTCAGAGGTGATGGTTTATGCATTTGTAATGCCCAATCACATATCCTATGGTCATGAACAGTTTCAAAGTATTCTTAAAGGAAATCGTCACTCATATTTATAACACTTAAAAATGATTTATTAACCGAAATACTTTTCGACTATACTCTAGTGTAATGAACATCCTCATAGCAAAATGACATATATTGCCTGATGGATTGGGATATACAATATGCATACAAAAGCAATGCTCTAAGACATAGTTTACTAACACTTGTGCAGCAATATCCTTCGTTCACACCTCTTGAGCTTGAGGTCGTTAGGTACCTTTTTCTTGTATTGTCGGTGTTGACCCTGGATATGATACAATTCCAAAAATTCAAGTTATCGAGGGCCCGTCGCGAGCACCAACATTGTCGGTCGTCATTCCACTTGTAACGCAGGTGATTCGACAATGTCCCCTTCTCCATAGAAATTTTTCAACAATATTGAGGCTTTTCATCAGAAAATAAAAAAACTACAGAAATAGGGAAGGGTTTAACAGTGGTCGCCTGAAAGTGAATATAGGGTGCCAATTTCTGTAAGAAACGAGGAACACAAAATCTGACGATTGATCTTCTTTTTGATCTGCCAAATCCATCTGGCAATTTGTTTCAAAGTTTGATTTCGGTGAATTTTGTTCCAAAAGTAGGTATGGGTGGTCTTGGTTTGGCACCAAAAGCCAGAGTGACTCTTGTTCTTTAATTTCTTAAAAGAAAAAATGGGGTTTTTATGTGTTGATTTCATCACAATTGCTATGGAAATTGTGATCTTCTATTTTGAATATTCATTTATGTTGGAAGATGTATATGATATCTAAGCTTACTGGATTAGATTAGTTCTATTTGTGTGGAAATTGGAAGCACGTTAACTGGATGCATTCCTTTTACATAGATTACAATATCTCTGAGGAGGGGGCCAGAGATTACACCTCAAAGGCGCCGTCTCATTCCAACCCTCGAATTTCAGATTTCTAACATAATTATATATATTTTTTTGAAGAAGCAATTGAGAAGAGAGAACGAAGTCATAATTTTAGTTTTAGAGACTCACAGGAATAACATTCAACTTAAAATTTGATAAGTAGTTGAGGGCATTTTAGACTTTATATATATATTTTTTAAATTTTCATTAAAAATTTAATTGAGTTAGAACAATTTGCAAATAATAACGTAATTAATTGGGTTGAAAATAAATTTTTTGAAATAGATATGATATAAGTTGTAAAAACACGTCATAACAAGTGCAGTATAGTGTAATTATCCCTTATAATAATAATTGTTATGTTTAAAAAATAAAGTTGACCTAGCCAAACAATTTAAAATTAAATAATTATGTAATATATATTATATGCAAAATAATTGTGAAAACAAATTTGTTAGTTTGTTTAAGGGCATATGGGTATTTTTTTATGAAAAAGCTCTCACATGATTAAAACATTAATGGATGAAATTCAATATTCTATCCAAATTGTATATGGATTTACAATTCTTTTAAACATGCATGGGTGTGCATATTATACCACACAAACACAAGAGGTTATATATTTATGAAAAATTCATTTAGGATGTCGTCTACATTCAACTCTAATATTTCAAATTAGTATCTAAAATTTGTTTCAAATTAGTAACTATTTTCGTAACTTGATCCTAAGGATGTCATGTATGTCCAATTCATTCTAAACAACAAGTTGTCCAATTTTTTGAATCGAGTCAAAATAAAATGCCATAATTTAAGACTAATTTGCAACATGACATGACATAACTTATTACTTATAGATTAGTTTGAAAAAGAACACTTCATACATATTACAAAATATTCATACAATCATACGCTAGTAATAAGTTAAACTAAAGATGCTATTCGTTAACATAATTAATATTATTTTAAATTTAAATAAACTAAACTTTCATGAATAAAAAACATTTTGAATTGAAAGGAGCAATAATTAAATCGTAGAAAAACTGTTTCCCCAAAACTATATATAGCTCCGTCATTTTTGGCACTACTATAAATCCATAATTAAAATTTTCTGCTATATTTTAATTTCCTTGTGATGGGTGCTTATGAATAAAAATATAAAAATGGAAATAAATCCCACCAAACGTATCCTAAAATCCGGAAAGTAGTGCAAATTGTATAAAGTATTGAGGAAAGCGATGCATATTTGTTTTAGAGTACGCATAAATGGGAAATGAAACCACATTGCCTTGTTTTGTCTCTTCCTATCCATTCCACTTCTTTGGCTTCTTGGGAGTTTCTAGCATATCAATACATCTTTCCTCGATTTTCTTGGGTCCTCTCATAATAAGAAATTTTATAAGATCATCATTTTCATACAAAACTGGGCCCAATTCCTAATAATTCAATTTCAGTCTTCATATTTATTTTTGGAACTTATGTTCTTGAATTATTTTGATTCTTGGAATCAATACAGTCTATCATATCCTTTTGATGTATTCATTTTTATAAACATACGTTATTTTCATGTTTAATGCTTTAATATTTGTTGTTAGATCCATCATTGACTGATTTAGATACAAAACGTAATCCATGATGAAGCAATTAGTATCTTTATTATATATAATACATCTAATAGTGATTGGAATTTGAAATAAAATAATCAAAATTTGGCTTATTTTTATCTTTTACTCTCCAAATAAATGTCTTAACTTAGCTGTTACATTTTCATATTTGTTTTTTAGTAACATTTTCATATTTTATGTCTTTTTATAAATTAATCATATTAATTTTGGAAGGAGGGCAAATGATGGAAAATCAAAATAGATTAAAGGGTAATGTACACATGTCCACACCCAAGTATAACCGAAAGATACTTAGTCACTCCATAATTAAAAAGTGGATACCTAACACACTAAAAATTTTAAAATGGACACTCAACAATAACCGTTAAATATTTGGATGAAAATTTTTGGTTTTGAAGTGAAAAAACGAAAATATCTTGGTCTGACTTCAAATTTTCACACACCATTCTTTAAATTTTGGGTGAATTCAGTCATTGCCTATGTTCTTTGTTTCTCAATACCATACATATATGCATATTTGAGAAAGAAAAAACAAAACCTCCAAAATATTTAACGAAGCCACTACTTTAACATTCATTCTTCACTTTCTCCTTTAAAAATCACGAGAACCCCATAATAAAAATATTTAAACATATAAAAGAAGAATCATCAACCATGTAATTTTTCATGCCTTATTAGTTTCAAATTTACTGGATCCAATAGTGATATTTAAATGTCTTCAAAATTAGAATCATTCCCAAATAATGATTTAGATCGATCCATCGCTAAAAAGATGAATATAATTTAAGATATCCAAGTCCAACAAAAAATCTAGTCACTCATGACCTAAAATAACGTTAGTATTTTGGGGGAAATGAACAATAGTGAAAGTAAATAAATCGAGTGACAATAGAAACGTCGACTACAAAATATACTGAAACTCCATATATATCATATATGGAGATTTGGTTTAATCCAACCTTACTCACTTACTAACTGGCTATTCAATTGTCTCCATGACCCACCTAATTTAATAATATATATATCTCTCATTTCAGGATTTGACTATCCCTCTTATTGGGTACCCTATAATTCAAAGGGGTGCCCTGCAATTCAATTGCTCGCTCGCAGCTTCCTTGCTTCTTCCTTCCTTCCATTCTCACAAACCCAATACATCATGTATTGATATGATAAGTTTGGGGTGTGTCAACTCCATATATCAAGAAGAAAAATAATAATTGGCGATGCCGAAATGATAACGTTAAAGCGTAACCTTATATGGGTTTGTGATTGTGAGGTTGTCGTTTTACGAAAGTCTTATTGGTGTCTCAAAACAAGACAAAATGTGAAAGATTACAAGGCAATCACATGAGATACCGAAATGAAGTGATGTGTCGGTTGTAACTTTTTGTTGCGCTTCTTGTTAGGCTTGGTTTCGCTTTCTAGATCGATCTGTTATGTTGGGTTTGTACAGTCGTACAGATATTTCAGTTAAGATCTGAGTGATCGGGGAAAAAAAGAATAGGATCGAATCGGGCTGTGGCCCTCTTTATTTTGTGTGTGGGCTCTTTTGGGACTGTTGGGTACATTGAACCGTCTGCTTCTTCAGGATCATGACCTGCTGGATATGGGCCCTGTGGGGCTTCTGCTTCTGCTGTACTTGTGGCCCATTGAGGGCTCCTTGCCCATGTCTACCCCAACTTTTCAATCATGATTTCCCATTTTATAATATATTTAAATTCTGCTAATTTGGGTTTACTGATACTTTACCGTTACCATGTGGTAATAACTTCATGTGGCTCTGTCCCTCTCTTTGGTGGTGGGGGCGATAGGGACTTATTTTTCATATTTGTAATTTTACCTCTCTTTTTTTTTCTTTTATATTAGTATTTTTTTTTGGATTTTTGGGTGTAATTTAAAAGTAGTTTCCTTGGAAATTATATAGAAGATTTGTGAAATGAAGAAGTGTCAATGGATGATTGAATTATGGGATCAGTGGCTATCAATTCACATGAGTTTATTTGGAGTGGGAATTCACAATCATAGAACATAATTGGTGATGATTAGATGTAGAAGACATGAAGTGCTATGGCAATTATAGTTACTTGTCACTCATGAAGAGTATAAATTTGAGATATTTTGTTTTATCGTATAAATGTGTTTTTCATGCGCACTGATAGTAATATTTTACTTTGAAGTGTGTTTTGCCAAAAAAAATCTATATCCACATTTTGTGTGTAATGTTTATAATTTAATTTCATTGTACGAATAACTTAGTTAGGTAATTATTTTATTTATGCATGGTTATTACTAACTCTGTTAATGAATAATATTTTTTTCTCATTTTTATTTTTTAAAAATCAAATATTTTGTAACGGCGTACAATTGCATGTACGCCGTTGCTAGTTTAACGGCGAACACAAATGTACGATGTTAGCATTTTAACGGCGAACACTAAACGTCTACCGTCACAAAACTAATGGCGTAGGTATAGAGTTCGTCGTTACTACTGCAACGGCGGACGGTGTTTGTACGCCGTCACTAACATGCCGTTACCGTTCCCCCAGACGGTGTCGTTAGGATTTGTAACGGCGGACAGAGGTTGTGCGCCGTTAGAAAACCAACTGCGTACACTATATCGTACGCCGTCAAAGTTGTAACGGCAAACGCTCTCTGTCCGCCGTTATAAATTGTATGCGTCGTTACAATTGTAACGGCGCACGCGAAAACGTCACTTTGTGCACCGTTACAGTTTATAACGGCGCACAAAGTACACTTTAACGGCGCACACCGTGCGCCGTTACTAATTGCAAAAAGTGATAGTGAAACATGTAGAAGTGATGAAAACACCATTTTATTTTCTTAATATTATTTATTGTTTAAATCACATGAATACCATTATTTGAATATCAAATTTTAAGGGTTAATTATAATTTACTATACTTAATTCAAACACTTTTACAATTTACAAATTGACAAAATTGTTACCCATTGCTCTAACACTGTTAAAATTTAGATAGATTTTTTTATTGAAGTGTGAAATATCTAAAATACCCCTAAACATTAAATTTTTAAATAAATGTCATCCATAACATTTTTCCCAATTTCATTTTTTTAATCTAAATTCCATTTTTAAAAGAAATTGTTACTGATTTTGTTATTAATTGGACAATCACATTTATTTTAAATCGGTGCTTTGTTCTTGTTTTTTTTTTGATTAAAAATGAATTTGTTCCTTATCACAAATTGGATGCATATAAGAGTTCAGTTTTGGAAAATGCACCAAATCGAAGTCAAAGTAAAATCAGACTAGTGTCAGCAAAAACGGACATTACCTTAAGAAAAAAGTCAGTATCAAGCGAATTAAACAAGTGCACTATAAAACATAAGTTGAATTTGAACCACCACCAAATTCCAACCCCATACAGATAGTGATTGGCTAGCGATAAGAATATGAGGATATTAATGGGGAAATTACAAAAGCCCTAACTGTAATCTACTCAAAGAAGTCCACCATAACTCCATAGACAAAACCAAATTAATTTCTACAACTCCAAGATCAAGCCTGTATCTCGTCGATGCAAATCTGTCCTGTCGTCTCTCGCCGGTGTAGATCGACCATCCCTCGCTGCTGACGGACCCATCTCTGCACTCTCTCATCATCCGACAGCTCCAATTCCAAGTCGTCAGTGGAATCATCAGCGGGTTCTTGCGCTATAGCGATGACGACCGCTCGTCAGAGATAGGGTCAATGATCTCTGAGCGAGTCGCACTATCGAAGCTCTGCGCCTCCCGGGACTGGTCCAAGGCCATCCGAGTCCTCGATTCACTCCTCTCGCGGACATGAAAAGTACATGACATTGTCTTAGCACGTTGAACAAACATGGGCAGCTTGCGTCTTAGCACGTTGAACAAACATGGGCAACTTGCGTCTTAGCATGCTGAACAAGCAACCCGCGCCTAAAGGTGTTATCTAGTCGCGATCCGAAGCCGCGACGGATCGAACACTCCCATACATAGAAGGAGTTGTGAAGGGGGAAGAGTACCCCTATTATGATTGATACTGGTGCGAGCCATTGCTTCATTCACATATGCGAAGCGGAGCGACTTGGGCTCAAAGTCGAAAAGTCTCTAGCATCCTTTAAGGGCCGTGAACTCAAAACCTGTTCCAGTAGAGGGGAATATTGATGGTGTTGAGATGAAGATGGGTCATTGGCAGGGCAAGGTGAATTTCACCGTGGCACCCATGGATGACTACGATGTAGTCATTGAGATGGAATTCTTGAGGCAATACAAGACATATCCGATTCCACACAAAAATCTGTTTGTGATTGATCTCGGTGTGCCAACTGTGATACTCAGCCGTTCAACGCCTCAAAGCCACCCAAATACCAAGAGCTTAATGCTCTCGGCCATGCAGCTCGCGAAGGGCTTGAAGAAGGAGGATCCGACCTTCTTAGCGGTACTACGGGAGGATGGGCCGTCTAAAGCCGAGGCCACACTTCCACCGCAAATGGAGAAGCTTCTTGTTGATTTCTAAGATGCCATGCCACCGAAGCTGCCAAAGAGGCTTCCACCACAACGAGAGGTGGACCACCAGATTGAGCTGGAGCCGGGTGCCAAACCGCCAGCCAAAGCACCATATCGTATGACCCCTCCTGAGTTGGAAGAGTTTTGAAAACAACTCAAGGAGCTGCTAGATGTCGGGTTTATCCGTCCATCCAAAGCACCTTATGGTGCTCCTGTCCTATTCCAGCGAAAGAAGGATGGATCGCTACATTTGTGCATCGACTACCGAGCACTAAACAAGGTAACGATAAAAAATAAGTATCCAATTCCTTTTATTGTTGATTTGTTCGATCAATTGGGAAGTGCAAGGTTCTTTACTAAGCTCGACTTGCGGTCCGGATACTACCAAGTTCGGATAGCTAAAGGCGACGAGGCAAAGACGACGTGCAT
>JAYMTP010007846.1:0-10609 GCA_036897365.1 Geranium brycei | reverse complement strand
CCTAATTCTAATTAGTTTGGATTGATTAGTTCTATTGGTTTAGGTTTACTAGTTTGAGTTAGTTTTGGAGAATTAGTCCTATATAAGTCTTAGCTTGTGTAGAGATTATCATTATTATTATTATAAATTTGAGTTACTTGGATTTATTCCGTTTTCTCCCTAAAGTTAGGGTTTTATCCTTGCTTCGTTTCGAAGCATCCTTCTGCTGCACCATTCACCAACGCTTGTTGAGTACGCAGTTCAAAGGTTATTAAACTCCCCAACTTTCTTATGAATGGTACTTAAGCACGCCCTCTTGTATTTGAGGGTCGTAAACTGTACTGTTGAGCCTTTGGCTGCTTGTTGCGGTTCCCTCCTAATGGGTGTTTAAGAATTTGTTTATCACTGTGGATATGGTGTTTAATCAAGTGTTGAGATTGAACATTTTGGGTTGTTTCGTTTCTATTTATTTTGTATGAGAAGGGAATTTAACTCTAGTTGTTTGAGTGTGTATTTGATAAGCTGATTCATTGGGGAAGGGGATAGCTAAAATGTAAAGTAGTGGTTACCTGATTCAAAGAAGAGGGGAGCACTATCATCACATACAATTAGTCTTGTGAATGCCATAAAAACACAAGTGCTTCAATTATATTGTTTGTGGTTGTTTTACACATGCATTGCATTTCCATTGGTGTTTGTGACATTAAAGACCTTACTTTGATTTCAAGATTATTCTATTGCAGTACACGTGTTGTAGTTGTACTTGACTAATAATGAATGATTTTCTCCAAATAGTATAGTTCATTAGTTTACCAATGATTAGTATGTCTAGAATAAAGCTTCTATTTTTTAATGCAGTATTGTTACTCCTAATCTTTATCCAAAACAACGGCTTTCACCCTGACTTGAGTATAGCCATAAGTACCATTTGCCAGTGCTTTACATTTTTTTTCAGTTAGTATTATTTGTCATAATATTAAGTTTGTTTGGTAAATCATTGTCAAAAGAGGTCTAAAGTTCCAACACTTTGTTCTTTGTGCTGCAGAAACTGTTGCGGGCTGTCGGACTTTTTGCAGGATCAATTTTACTTATGCGAAATTTTGGCGACTCAATGGCAATATAAACATCTTTGCTTGCCGTAGCAGCAATTTACAGCTTTGCTTTCCCCACTGTCAGCTGCTTTATTTTACAAGAGATGAACTTGTTACTTCTGTTAAATAATTATCCGGATGTTTGTTGTGGATGGATAAGTTTGTTAACTATCCCTTAGCTTGGCTTTGATGATTCTTGGTATACTAAACCTTGGTACTGTGGTATATGCTTGTGTTTTAGTGCATTTTTAGTATACTAGTTTATTTATTTTATCATTTGATCAATCTACTTTCATGAAATTTTTAAATGTAAATTTTGTTGGTTGATGATTCATTTAACAAGTATGAGGTTATATTTAGGGTTAATTTCATATAAATAACTTTAAGAGTTGACTACAATATAAGCATAAAACTACCTCATCACTGAGACCATGCACATGATTACTTTTATGTGTTCACATTCCTTCAAAGGGACTTTTGAACTTTGGCTTTCTGACAATCCATCCCCCTTAGCAAGTTTGACCACAAGCTACTGGTCGAAATTGAACCCGGGAAATTAAGACCTCAGAGTCTCAATCTCCTCCCATGTTGCATCCTCAGGTCCTGATCTGGTCCACTGCACCAGCTTCTGCACTACAGGCAGGTTGTGACTCTTCACCAATTTGGTCTCCAGGATTTTGTAGGGAGTGACTTTGAGCTGCCTCTCTTTAGTAGTTTCTGGCAGTGCTGTAACAATCATGTTTTTGGGTTCTACCAACTTCTTGAGCAGAGACACATAGAACACCGGATGGACTCTTGATTCTTCAGGCAGCCTCAGGTAAGCAACAAGACCTCTTTTTTCAATGATCTGGAATGACCCATAATACCTAGTTGCTAACTTCATGTTCTTCCTCAGGCTGAAGCCTCAAATAAACCCAGTCTCCAACCACAAACTCCCTTTATGTCCTTCCCTTATCTGCATACATTGTCATGCTTTCCTGGGCATGATTCAAGTTTTCCTTTAATAATTCCAGCAACAGTTGTTTGTACTTCAGATATTCTTCCACAGCAACCACCTTGCAAATAATATCTGATATGCCTAACACTGGGGGTTTATACCAATACAATGCTTCAAAAGGAGTAATCTTGAGGGCAGTGTGATAGGCACTGTTATACCAAAACTCTGCATAGCATAGCCAGTGAGCCCACTTCTTTGGAAATTGGTGTGTCATGCTCCTGGGATAATTCTCCAACCACTGATTCACCCTCTCAGTTTGGCCATCTGTTTGAGGGTGATATCCAGAAGACATTTTTAGTTCAGTGCCTAGCCTTTTGAATAACTCTTTCCAAAAGTTACTAGTGAAAACCCTATCTCTGTCTGAGATGCTGGTTTCAGGTAGTCCATGGAGCTTGAAGATTTCTTCTTCAAAGAAGACCACTGCCACTTGTGATGTTGTAAATGGATGATGAAGAGGATTGAAATGGGTAAACTTGGTGAATCTGTCCGCAATGACCATGATACACTCAAACCCATTGGATTTAGGCAGTCCCTCTATAAAATCCATAAACAAGTCCTTCCATGGAAATCCTGAAGTTGAAATGGGATGAAGAAGCCATGGATACATCACATGTTCTGCCTTGCATCTTTGACAAGTCTCACACTCTTGCACAAAATTTTGAATTTCTTTATCTATCATAGGCCAGTAAAATTTAGCCTTAATCCTCTGAGTAATAACTCTGATTCCAGAATGACCTCCAAAAGTAGAGTTGTGAGCCACTTCCAGAACTCTTCTTTTAGCTTCATTTCCATTTCCCAGATAGACTCTTATCATTCACAATCACCATGCCATTTTTAATCCCATAACCAGGTATAGAGTCAGGAGCCAGAGTAAGTTGCAAAATTAACTGGTCCACCTCTTCATCATCTTCATAACTGCCAATTATTTCTTGAATCCATACTGGTATCACTGCAGAGATGGCCCTGAGTTCTGCCTGATCTTCATGTTCCACTCTTGATAATGCATCAGCTGCAATGTTTTCATTACCCTTTTTGTACTCCACTTTATACGATAGTCCTATAAGTTTGGCAAGCATTTGTGTTGAAAGGCAGTACTTAGATTTTGTTCCAGTATGAATTGCAAGCTCTTCTGATCAGTCCTAATAATGAAGTGATGACAGTTCATGTAGGACCTCCATTCATTGCAAATAGTTCATTCTCCTATGTTGATAATGCCATGCTTTTTGGGCATATGGCTTGGCTAAAATAAGCTATTGGCCTCCCCTCTTGCATTAGGACAACTCCTATCCCTTGATCACAAGCATCAGCTTCTAATATAAAAGGCAATTCAAAATTGGGAGGTCTTAGCACAGGTGTCTCACACATCCTCTTTTTTAACTCCTCAAAGCTTTTATCTGCTTCACTCCCCCATTCAAACCCATCTTTTTTAAGAAGTTCAGTCAGAGGCTTGACAATTCTCCCATACCCTTGGATAAACCTCCTATAATACCCAGTAAGACCTAAGAATCCCCTCAGTGCCTTAAACGATTTTTGGTTTAGGCCAACTCTTCATGGCGTGTATTTTACTAGGGTCAGTGGCTACCCCTTCTGCTGAAATGATATGGCCTAAGTACTCTACCCTTTCCACCCCAAACTCACACTTGCTCATTTTAGCAAGTAGTTGGTTTTCTTTCAGCTTAGTCAGAACTTGCCTCACATGATCTTTATGCTCCTCTATACTAGAACTATAGATCAGTTTGTCATAAAAAAACACTAATACAAATTTTTTGAGGAAGTCTTTGAGTACCTTGTTCATCAATGCTTGGAAGCTTGATGGGGCATTTGTCAGCCCAAATGACATCACTCTGAATTCATAGTGCCCATTGTGAGTTCTGAATGCTGTCTTTGGCTCATCCCCTTCCTTCATCCTGATTTGATGGTATCCAGACCTCAAGTCTATCTTGGAATAGATTCTGCTACCATATAATTCATCCAACACCTCTTCTATAATGGGGATAGGGAATTTGTCTTTGATGGTGATTTCATTTAGCATTTTGTAATCAACACAAAATCTCCAAGAGCCATCCTTCTTCTTAACCAACAGGATTGGAAATGAGTAGGGACTTGTACTATCCCTTATAACTCCAGCTCTCAGCATTTCTTCCACCAGAGTTTCAATGACATTCTTCTTCTCATAATTGTACCTGTAAGGGCTGAGGGAGGGTGCATTACTTCCACTGATGAGAGGAATTGCACGGTCTTGGTCTCTTCTTGGAGGTAATGTGGTTGGTTCTCCAAAAACTTCTGTGTATTCTGCCAAGACTTGTTGAATTTGTGGATCTCCTATATTGCATTCTTCCTCAATTTTAAAGAAACTGCCCAAATAAATGTCTTGTCCCTTGTTCCATTGCTCATGCACCTGTGGTAAATTGATCACAACAACTTTTCTTTTTGGCTCTACTTCCTTGAACTCTATACATGCTCCATTTTTGATAATGGAGATGCTCATGTTCTCAAAGTCCCAACAAATCTTCTTCCATTGGGCCATCCAGTCATATCCTAATATCATATCACAACCCCCAAACTCATCACAGTGAATGTCCATATGAAGTTGAAGCCTTGTATCTTCCTACTGATTGTGCATTTGTTATTGCATCTGACCTTATCCCCATTTCCCAACTTGACCATAATAGGAGAAGTTACCTCAGTCACCAGATTCAGTAATTTGACATTGTTTTCATCCACAAATGACTTAGAGGCTCCAGTATCTCCTAGGATGGAGATGACCCCTTTATTGAGTACACCTCTGATCCTAATGGAACTGGTTTTGCTATGCCCCCCTAATGCGCACATTAACTCCACATGAAGTTTTGGCTTTGGTTCTGGTGTCGCATTGGGTTCCACAAATTCCACCAAAGCTTTGGAGCTTGCCTCTATTTGTTCTTCAGCCTAATATGTCTCAATTTCTTCATTTCCTTCCTCATCAGGCACTATCATACATAATAGGTGTTTGTTTAGGCAATCATGGCCTGGAGTGTACTTTTCCTCACACCAGAAGCACAGGCCTTTCTTCAGCATCTCTTGTTTATGCGCCTGAGTGATTTTTTTGTATGGCATGCCATTTCCTCTTCCCATGACACTCCCTCCCTTGGTCTGGAACTTCCCTTGTTGTTGGTTCTTCATAGGGTTGTTATAATTCTTGCTTCTGACAGCACTGTAACTGGCCAGCTTGAGCTGTAGATTTGCCTCATTTTTTTTTGTCTCAGCTCCTCAAACCTAGCAAAATACATTGCATCAGCTAATGAGGTTGGTCTCTGGATTTTGACCCCTGTTCTCAAGCTAGGCTTCAAACCTCCAATAAAATTGGACTTGTAATACTCATCATCATAGTGAGGGTATCTGTTTTTGATAATGGACTTGTATTCATCAAACTGTGCTTCATAATCCTGCACTGCCCCCTTTTGGTAGAGTTGCTTGAATTCCTCCATAATGTCATCATGCTCAACTAATTCAAACTTCCTAATCACATCTCTGCAAAATTGGGGCCAACCCACATAGTCCATTTCATCCATATACTCTTCATACCAAAACGCTACTCTACCTCTGAGATGTATAGCAGTCAGGTCCACCTTCTCTTCCTCAGATGTTCTACAGTAAGCAAAATGAGCTCTACAGCTTCTTATCCACTGTCTCACTCCTTCCCCATCACATTCTAGAAATTACACAGTAGTAGTTCTGTATCTGGGTGGGAAGCCTCGATCATCTTGTTCAACCGCTCCCCTCTTGGTTTTAGGTCGCCCTCGACGTTGTTCATACTCTGCCTCAACTTCTTTTTCTCCGTTAGCCTCCAGCCCAACCCTTCTCTGGGCACCATTTCCACCCATCTTCATAAATTCTTGTTCTTGCTGAGGGTTGTTGACTCCTGGAGCTAATTCCATGGCTACACTCTTGTTGGAGCCTGTCAAGTGTGGCGGAGTGTACATTGGTGTAGGAAATGTGCCCTAACCCAATCGATATGTAAACGTTTTGTCTTCTGTTAGTAACAATAAAATCGGCATTTTATTATCATTGTGTTGTGATATGAAGTTAAGCGTAACTTCATACGCACAGAATTATACTTGACGGGTCCCTGGTCAAATGCATATAAAGCGACCAGTATGAGGATGACTCTTGATCACGCTCTACTGATCATATGTATAGGTTTACCAAGTTAGATCATAGATATGAATTGGGAAGTGATATTGGATGACCCAACATGAGTATGAGACATAGATCCAGTCATAAACATACTCAATTGTTGTAGTATCATTGAATCCTTACAGACCTTGGAGTTTTCGTGGATTCCTATATGACAACTCCCATAGTTTGACATGCTCATCTACATTATCTGTAACTGGCTACAAAAGAGGTATGATTGGCTATGTGACGAATCATATGAGGGATACAGTTGATGGTTAAGGGATTTTTCCCTCACGACCAGTGGGAACATATATGTTTAGGCCACTTGATGAGAATGACTAAGAGGAAGTGTGCGGCCGCATCAGTGATAAAAGTAGTTATCATTCTCAGGTCATCTCGGGATCAAGAAACAATTTTGAACAAAATAAGAATGACGACTCTATGCCTTATGTTCAAACAAGATATCCAGTGACAAAGGGATTATGATAGTTACAACAAAGGTTAAGTCAAATCACCGATCATCATGATCATTGGGTAATCATAATGTCTTACTAGAGACCACTTATGATGAATGAACCGAATGAGATTTTAGGCCATTTCCCAATGACTCATGAGCCTACAGGGTCACACACAAAGAACAAGACTCGAAGCAAAACGGACTATAGAAGCCCGAGAGCACAAAAGGAGAGAACGCAAAACGTCACCCAGAGGAGGTGACGATTGTCACATGCTCCGGACAGATATTTCTTGTTTCGGTTTGGATTTGGAATCTGAAACCATATAGGAATAGAACAGCTGTGAGCACCAATTTTGGTTAAATTCAGAGTTTGGAAACTCTGGAAAATGGTAGGATTTATTGGAAACAAGATCCTAACCCTAGGCCTATAAATATGTTGCAACGGTTTAGTTTAAACCTAATGCGATATTCGCAACATTAGCTCTCACCTAAAAGTTCTTATTTCTAATCTGATTTTTCTGATTAGATTTGAAGGAGATTTCGATTCTACTAGATTGAATTCATCCTTGATTCGAAGAAGGCTTACTTGTGTGGATACCGGTAGAGAGCGCATCCCGAAGGAGACGCTTTCGATTGATTCACGAAGAACATGTGTACTCTCAAAGGTTTTGTAAAGCCGGATCTATAAGAGGTAAATCAAAAAATTCGATCCCTTTCATCGATTAGTCTTAAACATGCAGTAGATCATTGCTAGAAAATGGGGTTAAATTCTTGTTATTTACTTCCGTTGCCATGATTCAGATCCCTCGTTTCCCAACACCTTGAGCCTCCACTTATTAGATAAAGGCCCAACAAAAGGTGTATGCAACCCTTATTTTATTTTTCAGCTGCGTACCTACCAATGTACACATCTACAATTACCAAATGGTGTAGTGATAGATCACCACGTCGACTCTTTAAGGGATATCTTGGACAAAATTTCAAACAAATACTATACATTTAGACCTCAAAGCAAATAAGTGTGTTGAAGGAAATCTAGGAATGCAAAAAAGTTTTTTAACTTGCTTCTTCAAAAAGTTTTTTTCTCACATTTTATAAGATTGAAATGTTATAATATTTCACTCTTACCAAAATTACCGTCAGGGGCGGAACCAGAATTTTTTTAGGGGGGGCCGCAAATTTTTTTATCATATAGATTAAACTTTTAACGAGTTATTCATGTTTTTCGTAAAACATTTGGCTCAAGTTTGCTTTAATTGAGCTCAAACCAAATTCCGGCACAAGTAGGTTGCTCGTTTAATAGACGAGTTTAATTATAGCCTAACCTTTCAAAACTGACATGTTCGTGAGTTGAACTTTTAACAAGTTGCTGAAACTTAATTCAGTAATTATATGGTCTAAGTACGTTATTATTTAGTTTGAGCCAAATTTAACTCGTTTCATAAACGAGTTGAACTTTAGTATAATCATTTGACACTTAATAGATTCATGATATGCTAATTGTTTAGAATTTGAATATATCATATATACTTTTTATTTACTACATTTATATATAATTATAAATTTTATTTAACATTTATAGTAAAAATAAGAGTTGATCAAATTGAGCCAAATTCGAGTTTGATTGTTTTTTTTTCAAGTTGGTATTGAATTTAATTATATAAGATATTTCGAGTCAAGCAATTTTGAGTTGAGTCGAATTGTGACAAATTTAATTTCGTTTCACCTTATTCATATCGCTAATTTAGAGAAGAAAAAAGTAAGATATAATAATATACAATAATAAATGATTTTTTTAGAGAAATTAGACGAGCTAAATGATAGATCATATATATTTAAAACAAAAAAAATGTATTTAAATATAGGAAATAATTTATTAGTATAAATCCGTTAAAATAATATGTATGTTAAATGAATAATGTGTTAATAATTATACTAGTTTTATATACATTAATTACTTCATAAAACTAATAATATAATTAGTTTGTTTACAGAAATAACAAAAAGTAAAAGACAAGGGTCAGAAGTGAGGTACAAGATGGGACAAAACCACTGCGCCACGTTGTGGTTCCGCCACTGATTACTGTCCATAAGACGGTAATAATTAATGGTTTTGATTAATCAACGAAATTCATTACAAAATAATTAAATAAAGGCAAATAAGGGTATTATAGTAAAACTCAAACATAAAAAAAATGAAAATCTAATATATTCTCTTTTTTTTTCAACATCACATTCACTTTCATCTAGACCTAGTTTTCATACAGTAAAACTCAAATATATTAATAAACTATAATGCTGAAGTGGTTTTATGAAATCAATTGTGGTCATCTTCTGAGTTTATTTCACATTTAGGACAACCTTGGTGAAAAATTCATTTTCAAAGTTTTATTTTCATTCTCATGAATATGATGGTTAGTTCATGTAACGATTGTGAAACATGTAATGAGGAATGAAATGTATAATTCGTAAAATTTAAATGTGTATAGAAAAATATGAGATATAAATTTCGTGAAAATAATCATGAAATCAAATAAATTATAAAACCATATAAATAAAATTATGAAACTAAATAAATGAAATAAAAAATTATTGAAAACATCATCAAATAAATGAAATCTTGTTTGGATCCGGATTCGGATTTATCACCCGATTCCGATTTCAATTCCGAATCAGATTTATGATCGTGAAAATGAAACAAAAATCATGAAATCGTAGAAATGAAATGATAATTTTTTTTTGTGTAAATCCTTTACTCATACAAATAAAATTCCAAAATTGAAAAAAATGAAATAGAAAATTTGTTTTTCTTGTAAATCATGAATTTATGAAAATCTAATCATGAAATCATAAAATAGGAAATAAATTAAATCGTAATTAAGCAAATTAAGTCTTGTAATTAGAAAAGAAAATCATTAAAATATTTGATGATATAAAATATACTCTTATATTTATGTTAAAAGACAATAATAAAATAGCAAGTTTCATGAATAGTTACATAATTAGCAAAACTTCAAACTATTCAAATTTTTATTTAATAATCACAATTTATTTTCATTTTCTCATTTAAGATACCCATTCTTACTTAAATACATGTCAATTAATAGTTAGAGATTAAAGTGAGAGAGATACTGTGGCTTGAACTCGAATCCTAACCCAAGCTACAAGTTTAAGGATTAATAGTGGTTACTTTGAATTAGCTAGGGAACATATTTCAATATATAAATATCCGTGGGGACATTAACGTTATGTGCTTTGATTTTTTTTTGAATTATACGTGCTTTGATTTTATTCTTATATAATGTTGTGATTATTATTTGTGGGCATTTGTGTGACACATAAATGGCACACATGGCATTATGCATGCCAATTACACAGTTAGCAGAAAGAGTGATATATCGATGTCCTTCCCTGGCTAATCGGCACCTATTAACATGATGACTCGCATACTTCTGCCCTTTTCTCTTTTCTATTCACCACAACGTGGCTTATGTAATAACACTTGTTGCCATGAATACCTTTTGTTTTTATTCGAACAATTTTCTTCTAACTCTGATAGATCCATGCATGTTCGTGTGAAATAGAGATGACAAAAAAGCCCGAACTCAATAGGCACCCGCGAACCGTATCCATTGAGAACGGATTAGACCCGAAATTTTTTGGGTTCGGGTCCGGTCGGGCTGGACAAAAAAGTGGTTGGGTTCGGGTTGGGTCAAGTCAACCCGAACCCGTATGTATTATTATTTTTTAATTTATAACACAAAAACCCTAAGAAATTACTAAATCAGTCTCAAGTGTTTATTGGTATTTAGTAGGTGTTTATTGGTATTTAGTAGGTGTGACTAATTGTATACAACACATAATTCTTTAGTCAATTAATGAACAATTTCTTATTAAAATTATTATTTTCTATCTTTGATAAGTTTA
>JAYMTP010007845.1:0-10610 GCA_036897365.1 Geranium brycei | reverse complement strand
ATCTCTGCCCTTCCCCCATGCCGCCAGCCGCCGCCGCCAGCTTCCTCCTTCCCTGCCTTGCTCCCAACCCTGCCTCCATCTCACGCCCACACCCCAACCCCCGATCTGGTTCGCCCAGATCTGCAACGCCCTTACGCCCTCACCACACCGCCGCACAACCTAGCCACTACCGTCGGAACTCTGATGACTCTCAGACGCTGCCGCCGCGAGGAGCTTTGCCGTCGAGAGATTTCGTTAATTTGGCGAAAAACCATATCGCTCTCGAAAGAGGAAAGGTACAACCCGTTTTTTTTAAATAATAATTTTACTCATATTTTTATCAAATTTATAAACTTATGTTGTCATTGGTGTAAATGAGATTGTTTCATGTGATATACTTCGACAAGACTTCCTCTCTCTCGTATACTACATCTCTCGAACTAGACTCATTTTCTACAATTATTGGTGGTTTATTTCTCATAACCAAAAACAAACTAAAATTTCAAGCCGGTAAACAAACAAAAATCCTAAACCAGAAATGAACCAAAACCCAAAAATAAACCAAAATTTCAAAAACAAACAAAAATGTTAAAACCAACAATAATCGGAGAGGGGGCATATGCAAACATTACAACATTTCATGTGCAGGCACTTGAACCGGCCCACACCATATTGTCTACCATTTTTCCTCGCAAAAATGATGAAGCTAGTCAAGCCTATCATGTATGCATCACTCATTATCTCCGCTTTTATAAATATTAAATCCATTTCATATATACAAAAAAATAAATACAATTACGACACTATGTTATACAGAGGTAATTGCAAAAAAAATATTAAAACATTATTTGTACACAAAACATATAATTACACATACCTTATAAACAATGAATTTCACACACAATCTTTGATTAATTTCAATAAATTATGAGATTTTTTCTTCAACAAATTTCAAACATTGTATCTACACAAATCACTCCATAATCAATCTACACAACCAACCCAACAAAATCTCATCTCTTATATATAACCTCGTTTAAGAATGTCGGATCTTATATATATGAGTATGCCATCGCTATCATTTAAGGATGGTGAGCTTGGTACGGTACGTCGTCCTAAACTAATGGTCACACGAACGGCTATATTTCGTATCGTTAAACTATAACGGATACATTTCGGTCAGCAAGTCAACAATGCAACGACTATCAAGTTAGGCACACGCTTACAAAGCAACATAGTGACGACGCACTGTCCTTAACTTAGTGACGGCGCACCTCGTAGGTTCGCCGTCTTTATGGGCTTAGAGACGACGTACTTATATGGTGCTCCGTCCTTAACGTTTTACTGACGGTGTTCCTAGTTTAGGAACGTTGTCGCCACGACAAAACAGTTTAGTGAGTTGTACCAATTACATTGATATAACGGGAGATTGAGTGGCTTTGCATATCACGTAATTCCATTCTCGCATTGAATAGGTTTTTCACGCTAAAATTTGAATATGTTCATTATCTTTTTATTTGCTATATTAATTTAACTTGTTTGATTTAATCATTTGATAACATCATGTAAGATTTGCATATGAGGGGATAATTATTTTACTCTAACTAGTGTGTTACATATACATTATTAAATAGTAATACAAACAAAACAAAGATTCGTATCCGGGACTATTTAATTAATATTGAGAATATATACACTGGAAAATTACGACAATGTAAAGTATCATATAAAAAAGACAACAAACTCTAATAATTAACTGGTTATAGTTAATTTGTCAACGAAGACATCGACCAATTTGCATATCGGTGTTTTTCCCCCTGGAGCAAGTAAGAGGCCTTTGGAGACCATAGACGACACCATTTACATTAGCACAATACGAAGTTGTTGGGCTTCCTCCTTTCTCATACACCATGTTTATGTCTGTAAACTCTATGTCCTTGCATCCCACACTTTCGCTGCAGTCTATCTTCACTGCCACTTCCGTGCTCGAATACCCTCGTATATTTATGTATCTCACATCCCTTATCTTCACTTGAGAGGGACCCTGTAATGTTATAACAAACATCATTTTTTTGGGGAAATTGTAAAAACTATCTTTACATTGTTACTATTTTGCATATAGTCTCTCTATACTATTTTTATCACAAAAGCTCTCTGTCAACTTGTCACTTCTTACATCGTTAGTATAAATCCCTTAAAAGAGATAGAAATTTAAAATATATTCAAAATTCCGAAATGTATACAAAGATTTTGCAAAAGCGATGAAGGTTAATTTCAAAATTTTGAATGTATTTTGAGAATTCTCTCTTTTAAAGGATTTATACTAATGGTGCAAAATATTACAAGTTGATAGAGAGTTTTTTTAAAAAAATAGCTTAGGGAGAATATCGGCAAAAATATAACAATATAAGAAGACTTCTTACAATCTTTTCGTTTTTCCTATCAGCAGACTGTGTATCAAGATTTGGGTTGAAGACAGTACCATTCGTTCTTAATTAATTACCTTATGGCCGCAATCGTCAGTGGGACAATAGTGTTGATTAATGATTATGGGATTGGCGCAGCCGTCGATGACAATGTCCTCGAAGGTGACGTCGCTGACCAAGCTCGGCGGGGAGGGAGCCCAGGTCTTGATCCTGAGGCCGTTGGTGGTGCCAGAGAGGGTGCAGTTCCGAATGTCCAACCCAGACACGACCTCCTCGTTCTTTTCCTTGCCAAGGCTCCCAATGCTGATCCCGTGGCCGGGCCCGCAGAACACGTTGGAAACCCTCAGGAACTGCGCGCCCGGGCCCACAGAGATGCAGTCGTCTCCGGTGCCGATTCTCGAATCGGAGACGTAGATATTAGTGGAGTGAGAAATGTGGATTCCGTCGGTGTTGGGGCTGTCGGAAGGAGCTGTTATGATGAGTTGTTGGAAACGTACGTTGTTGCAGTCGTGCACTTTCATATGGAACTTCTTGCTGTTGATTGATTCTATGTCTCGAACATATGAGTTCGTCACAGATTTGAACCATATTGACTGAAAAAATAAAGTCACCGTCATCGATAGCTTGACCATCAAAGGTTCCATCGCATAAATTAGTAAATTTCGAATATGTGTTAATCGCACAGGTGCCCAAAAATAACTGAATTGAAAAGAATTGAACTGATTCAGTTTAAAATCGAATCGAATGAAGTTTATAAAATAAGAATCGATAAAAACTAAACTAAAAAAATGATAAATTTAAACATGTTGCTCAATTTAAATCATTGATCCTTCTTAATTGGACCTACAAATATTGGGCCAACAGGCAAAAAAAAATGTAACAATCGTAAACGGTACAAATTAGTACCAGAGTTGATTCTCGCTATATGCGAAAGTGAAGTTAGGTGAAGTTACCGCAGGAAGAGATTTGCAGTCGGAATTTTCAGAGCAATCACTGTAAGGCCAAGCAGAAGCACCTTGTCCATCAATGGTTCCTCCACCCGACAAAGTCAACCCGTTGACATTCTCAAAAGTCAACCAATATTCTTTGCCAACAGAGTCCTTTCCATTACCATGAGCCCTAATCACACCTCTCACCTCAAAAAATATAGCCGAAGCCTTGCATGGCCCTTCAAACACAACCTCCCCAACCAAATATGTCCCCAACGGTACCCTAACCAAACTTCTTTCCGAGGATTCACAAGCCTCATTCCAAGCCCTCAAAAACACCTACCCAAAAACATACAAGCATCTGTCACGACAACGATATAAAATTTAATCTTAAAAGAAGAAAAATATCAAAACAAAACTCGAACTCAGATCAACCTTTTTGTTATCGGTTTTTCCGTCAGGAACGGCGCCAAATTTGTTGACATTGAATACATTGCTTTGAGCTTGAACGTTGGTGACTCGGACCAGCAAGAACAATGACAAGTACCCGATTACCAGAAAAGTTGATTCCATATTGATTTTTCTTATGATAACTGGGTTTTGGGTGTTCTTGTAGTGCCGCAAAATATTAATAATTAACCGAAACTCTTTAACTTTTGTAAGGATTTTACCGAATCATATGGGATATGGAAACTTTGGTTAAAAAGGAAACAACCTTAATACCTGCAAAGTCCAAGGATTTGGAAATATTCTCTTTTCATTGTTTGATAAGATTCGTATCTAATAGTAATAATAAGAACCGGAAATTTATAAACACTTTCTAAATCCTTGGACGTGCTCTATATTGTTTATTATGGAGCACCTCATAAATAAAATCATGATACGATGATTCATGTGGATACACTGGAACATGACTACTTCAGAGCTCGAGCTTGCAATTTTCACAAACTACATCTAAAATAAACTAACTGATTATAAATTAACCATCCATGACAATAACATTCACCATCTCAACATAAATACATCAATTCACAAAAGAATGATCATCATTCACTAATATATCTTGCGTCTACACGAAAAAAGAGAAGAACACAGCCAGCCCGTCGGGTTTAGGAAAAAAAATCTGGATTAGCCAAATACTTGAAAACCAGGATATTAAGGCACACATTACCTTGTTACTGTCTTGAAATAGGAAGGGCTCCAAGCAGTAAAGCCAAGATCAAGAGCAATATGGAAGCGGAACTCTTAGGCTGTCCATTTGGTGGTGCAGCTGTCCCACCAGGGCTTGAAGATGGAACTTTGGCGGAAACGGACGGCAAAGGTGGCTCCTCTACATCAGAATCTGTCAAGACTGGGTACGGAGCCTGAGCCGGTGGCATCATCTGAGTAGTCAGAAGTCGCACAAGACCGCCAGGCTCAGCAGGGTTCATGTAAACAGGTGTGCTGTTGCCCAAATTTAGACATAGGTTCTCTGCATTCCACATTTATATATTAATTAATGACATGGAACAAACAAGAATTGTATAAACTGACTTTAGTTGATCTTTTCTTTTAGCAAATACAAAGATAAGTTGGAGGTGAATAGTTATTAAAGGTAAATCTGCAACTTCGTGATTTCTGGTAAAGCAGAAAACATGAAGAATGGTAGCATATTTAGCAAACAAACTTTATAATCAGCAGAAATTCCAACCAAATTTAAAAACTAAACGTATTTTGGAATTTGGTATATTTAGAAATGATCTAATTTATTGAAAAGTTTATTTTTCGTGCATTAAAAAACAAAGAGATAAACCAGTTTTAAACTTGATAATGAAGATTGATGATTTATGATTTATGAAGTGCACTTTTGTATGAATACGAGTGTCCTTACTTTTGTATGAAACAGCCGTCTTGGGGAACTCTGTGATGACACCATCAATACCGGCTCCCTGAACGAACGAATTGATCTCGATTGTAGGATCTGAGAAGAAGTCCCATGCTTGAGAAACAAACTCATTCTGAAAGGTCTCCACATAAACAGAGAGATTAGCTTTTTGCAGCTTCGGCACAATGTCTGTAGAACCGATGAGGAATTGCTGATTATCAGGGAAGACAGAGGTCTTGTCTACGACCACAGAGTCAGCAAAGCTCTTGATATCATCGATGGTTGAGGGAAGGGCATCACGGATTGTTTCATCAACCTTGTATACGAGCTCGTAATTGCTCTTCTCCTTGAATTTCATTAGAACGGAACTGTTAGTGGACTGAATCATTACTTTTTGGGAAGTTGTATTATCATAACCAGCTTTGCTCAATGCATCAAGTACAGCATCGGTGACACTTAAGCCCTGAAATTCTGCAAGATATGCGGCATTCTGAAAAAATAAAATAAAAATTAAAACCCAATAAGTGGCCTTGCCTATATTAAAAACATCTGTAGCAATATAATTATCTTTGTTGATAGCATTAAAAAATAGTGGATATAACCATTCTTAAACAAAATAGGTATGCATGTGAGATCTTACCTCTATGCCAATCAAGACACCCATGAGGGAACTTGTCTTTTTTATCAGAGCCAAAAAGTCAGATAGAGATAGAAACTTTCCTTTGTTTTTGTTTCTTGGATTCCGAAACAATCTGTACGATGGATATGGGTTTGATATTGATGCTGAAAAGAAACCAAAATGTAAGTAAATACAGAGATAAACAAGGCCGGAAAATTTTAAATAATTCCAAGGTACAGCTTCAGTGGCACCTTCAAATAACCTAACCAAGTGACATAAACACAAACATGCAAGGTTATAATAGCAATTTTTTTCTTCATTTCTCCTGTAAATTTCACTATATATTATGTAGCCTCAATGTCTATATTGCACACATAATAGATCATTTGCATATTCTTACAACCTTAATTTTTAGTAACAGCTCAGAAACACCTACATACAATAAGACTTTTTGTCATCAGTCATGACAAGTGAGTCTGATCATGTAACCAGAGCTCTTCTAAATGTGACAGCAATTTTTATTGAAAAACCGAGATTTTTCAATTGACAAGTTGGCTGCCAGGAGAAAGATGACAATCTTCACTTGGTAAAAGCACCATAATCATTCCACCTTAAGTACAAAAGCTCTTGAAGCAAGGTTGGTTTCTGCATCAGTGCACCAAGAGAACAAGCAAATAAGGAGCATACTGAACTTACGTGTCAATGTCTGAATCTCATCCCATGTCAAGCTAAAGGTGTATATTCCAGTGCCAGCATTAATTTCTGGAATGCTCAATGAACGGTTGCTGAATTCAGATTGAGCAACTGTTGTGCTCTGAATAAGATTCATATCGCCAGAGCAAAATGGTGTCCCATCCTTTGCCATTTGAACAGAACAGTCAAGAATGTCAACCCCATCAGAAATTGCTGTAGTATACGCCATATCAGTACAACCAGGGTAATCTCCACTTGCTCCATTTTTTGAGATAACAAGTGTCTTCACTGGCGCATGAGCAAGGTGAAAGAAATAGGTCAACATTAATGTTATAACAATTTTTCTGTCGTTATGTATGTCGTTTGTCTACTTAAGGCATCATAACGAACTGAATATCAATTCACGGCGTACCTTGTGCTGAATCATTTTTCCCTATATGAGAATAGCAATCTGTATAATGAGAAGATGAATTAGCACAGAAGAGAATGCTTTTAACTTATCAAGCAGCCAAATATTGCATATTCAATTTGGTCATCCAGAAAGCTATCATGATAACCAAGGCTAAACATGAGAGTGCAAAGCATAACAAGATATTAATTTGAGATGGATCTAGCTAAGTTTTAAAAATTCAAATCTTAACCAGAAAATGAAATTTGGATCAGAATCCAATCCATAGAAATGTATGCTATTTGGGGGAGCTTTGTTCTCACTACTGGAAGGAGATAGTAGCTCACCTATGGCCTCTGACGGAGTAATTGGAAAGTCAGACAGGACACCATCAACAGAAAAATTGCCATTGTCAATGAAAGACAGATACTCAGCCAGTGGATCATATCTATAGTCGTAGCTGAACACATCGTCACTCTTAAAATCTGAAGCATAAACTTCTAGTCCTGCCTTATGAGCCTCTGAGACAAGGGTGGTATGAGGTTGTAGATACATAGCTGCATCTACAGGCCAAATGTAGGTCTTTGGAACGAGTATTCCTGAGGCAAATTTCTTGATGAATGTAAGATTTGTTGAGAGGGAACCATAAGTCTGTTTGGTAGAAGGCTCGATCTCATCCTTTCCTAGAAAACGGAAAATCAACTTTGTGGTCTTTGGACTAAATCGGGTCACAATGCTTCTCAAGAAACCCACTTCTGGTGATGAGATATAATTAACAACTACGCGTCTAGATACTGCAAGTACATAGCTTCTCATACTCATATTACGTTGTGTGTAGAATGCATCATGCTGCAGAAGTACAACAATCAAAAGGTTGGTTAAAAACAAAGGCTAACATCCAACACACAAGATTCAACTGGAGAAAATTTTACGTTCCACTGAAAGAGAGCACCGGTATAATGTGGAGAGATTCATCATTTACCTGAATATTCAACCACAAGCCAGGTGGTTTGAACTGTGCAGCAACGTCTTCAACAGTGAGAATTTGGTAGAGCTTTCCATCAAACCTATCCGTTCGAGAATCTATTCCTTGCATCACTGCAAAGCAACAGAAAACTTGAGTTACTACGTCAGAAGATAAACTACCCAGCACAATACTTTAAATTTCTAAGCCACAAACTGCAATCATGCAGAAACTTGCACGCCTGAAATCATACAATCATATATGTGAGAATTTTAACTCTACATCATTACTGGAAATGGTCAAGATTTGTTATTTACTATCTATTTGTTTCTTCTTGTTTTTAACTTCTAATACTGAAACCTTCTCTTGGAGTTCAAAGGCTCCATTACTATGTAACATGGCAACAGACTACCTGAAACCCACTGTAAAAGAACATATCAGAGAAAACCCAGCTCCACTAAAGAAAGAGCATATCCTTGGCTACTACTTAGACTATATTTTTCAGCAAAAAAAACTGCTGCTATGTAGTTCATAATTCAGGAATAACAATGTATGAAACAGCAAACCACCTAGTAAGCTAAGACCAAAATAATAATCTCAGGAACTCTGAAAGCTGTTAAGGTAAAGAAAGACTAGTAAAAGACCCACCAAATACAGTACAGACTTACAGTCAATGTGACAAAAAGTACTAGAGATGGTTCATCAGATAATTGAAGTACCCAGTAATAATATAAAGAAAACTGTTTCAGATAAAAAAGAACTCACAGACGACATTTGACAAGTCGTTGAGGGTAAAATCCACAGAAAAGAATCCAGCGGTGGAGGCTCCATTAACAAGGTAATTGTTATTCTTATTTTTAAAAACATTTGATGCATCAGAATCGTGGTCTAGCATGATATCTGGGAAGCATATCCCAACTGCATCTTTTGTCAACTGGACATCACACCATAAGACTGTATTTGGTAAACTAGTCATCAATGCCAAACCGTAAGCATCCAAACTAGAATCTGGAAACAGCCCTGAAAAGCCACCACGTGCTATGACTATAGGTGCGTCACCTGCAAAATGAACCAAATGGTAAGTGTATGAACAAATAAGTCACAATAACTATTGCAAAAGCTTCATCATAATTAAGGTCATGACTTGAATCCAAAATAGGATTGCAAATGTGGAAACAGCATCAATAATATTTTCGGGAGACACAGATTTGGATATATTGTAACAGAGCTTCAGATGCCATTTGATGGTCCTTTTCAGCCTTATACCATTGAAAACCAAAACCAGCTTTCGCTTCCTAAGAACAACCGTGTCAAAGGAACTGCTCCATCAAGTTCATGGATTGCAACCAAGGAATAATCCAATCTTGGAGCTTCACAAACTTACCAGTTGTAAAATGGGAGTAACACCAAACACTGTATACCAAGTAAAAAATGAATTAACCCTCCTCTAAGCAGGGTAAATTCATTCTTTTCAAATATGTCAGGCTTTGCAATTGTTTACCAGTGCATCTAGAAAAATCAATAACAATAGATTTCTCCTAGTCGCCATCAACAGAAAATGTTAGGTAAAAAACTTATAAGAAAAACAGCAAGATATTAAGAAAATCATAAGACAATCAGAAAGTGGTAGGTAAAAAGCAAAATCAAAGTGTTCGAGTTTATGATTTCAAATCAAAGATTCAAAACTCAGTGCCTGCATGCACCAACTCTACCACAAACCCCACCAAGATGAAAGTAAACTTTCCCCAAATTTTCCGTGAGAAATCTCCATTTCCTCGCCGAGAAAATGCATGGAAGAATAAAAATCAATCGAATCTTTCGTAACCATACTCGAAAATCAAAAGGTTCACACAACTAATCAGCTGAGTTCAGATTCTTCACTATCCAATTAGATCAAACCAGCAGAAATCGGTCAGATTCAGAGCTGACGCAGACCTTCCTTACCATTCCCCCACTTTCTCAGCAACCAAACAAACTGAAAGAGACAAAGCATTTCAACCAAAAAATAAAAAATTAAGAGCAGCAGATTTGAAGAGTCACCGCTTAGTGTAAGCCAAGGACTGGAACCAGCAGATCCCTGAGCAGAGACTGAATGAAGAACAAGCAACACGGTGGCTGAGACCACTACGGCGGCGCGTGGATCCCACATTCCGGCGACAGGTCGTCTCGCTGAGCTCTGTCTTTTTTCAGGCTCACTCTTGTTTCTGGGAAAAGATTTTCTATTAAATAAATATATATATACAGATTTGTTTTTGATTAAATAATTAAACTAAATGCAAAAGCCCACACAGTTTTGTTACGCGTTTCCACGTACTGGTCGCTGAGCTGGCGCGGCTTAAATGGCCCCGCCGTGTAGAAAAGCTTCATACTTTGAGTTTTGCGCGTAGACAGCAAGTGATTGTGTGAGAAAGGGTCTATTTGCTTACCGTGAGGATTATGATTTATTGGACAATGATTTCTTAAAATATTTTACAAAATCATATGACCGTTGTTATTTTATTTTGTATTATTGTGGAGAATAACAATATTTGAAACTTCAATTTGAACAGAAAATTATTTTCTTTTATAAAACTGAAATTAATGATTTTTTTAAAAAAAACAAAAAAGAAAGGAACTGGTGGTCTGTACCCTGTGCGTGAGCGGCTAGGGATTCGTACGTGTGTGACGATTTCGCGACGACTCAGGCGTCTGCGATTGGAAATCAGCAGAGGTCTGGAGAAGCGTGTGGCGGCGGCGACAAGACAGAGT
>JAYMTP010007844.1:0-10610 GCA_036897365.1 Geranium brycei | reverse complement strand
TCAGCCCATAGTGCCCATCGTGGCTTGCTCGGCAGGTTCCTCTATGTCCTGCATCAAAGCTTAATACCCTTCTTTGGACACTCGCGTGCCCAATGTGGCCCGTTGCAAATGAAGCACGAACCCTTTCGTACCTGAGGATTTGAACTTTGCCTCCTCCGTTGCGCGGTTGTTAGTTGCGGGGCGCTTCCCCACCATTTGCTTGGCTACTTCCCTGGCCGTTGTAGCTTGATGGCCCGGCCTTCTCCGTCTCGTCGTAGTCCTTCAGCTTCTCGGCTACAGTGAGAGCAGTGAAAATGTCTTCCATGTTTTGCCGCATGAGCTCCTGTTGTATCCACGGTTTTAGCCCGTCAAGGAAGTTGAACAACAAGTCTGTTGCGCCCATGTCGGACACTTGGAGCATGAGGAATGAAAACTCTCTCGCATACTCGCGAATGGAATTGACATGCTTCGATTCCCGCATCCTCTTGCGAGCGTCCATTATGGTATTCTTCGGATAGAATTGCGCCTTGAGTTCAACTTGGAAATCATGCCAAGTATTTATGGCACATATACCTTGCACAATCTCAAAATGTTTCCGTCTCCACCATACCGTGGCGGTATCGTCAAGGTAAAGAGTTGTCGTTTGCAACTTGGTGCGCTCATTCGCGAGGCCAATGCCTCAAAATACCGCTCCATTTGCTAAAGGAAATTTTCTATTTCCTCGGCATCACGATTGCCACAATAGAACTTCGGTTTGGGAGCATCCACCCTTGGAGTCCCTTCCCGAACTGCTTGCACGTTGTCTCCCCGAGCAACAACAACGGGTTTGCAAAGTGCAACATCCGCTTTGCACTCTTGCACCACCGTGTTGAGACTTGCCTGCACGGTCTCAACTTGCTTCACGAATGAAGCCTCTATCCGGCTGAGGGTATCCATCAATTTCCCTTCGAGGGCCCTAAAATCTGCACTGACAGAATCGTTAGACACATGTAATTCATCAAATCTGACTGCTATGAAATTATCCAAACCATCCACCCTGTCATGGACGTTTTTCAGCTCCTGCTCGTGATCGGCGAGCTTCAGTTTAGCCTCTCCCATGCGGTCCGCCAGTTCTCCCAACTTCAACGCGAGTCGAGCCACCTCCGCCTCTTGGCTGCTTAGCCGGTCCCTGGACTTCCCACGTCCACCCTTGCCAGCGCCTTACTTGGTGGTCTCGGCACGCCTCACTCCACCGTTTCGTCTGACATGCTTCCGCCCCTTCGCTGGAACACGCACTAACCAGCTCTGTTACCAACTGAAACGACACAAGAGCTTTCCCCAAAGTTCTACGAGACGTCCGACGTTTAGACTCGAGCTCCCGACACTCTTATGAATCTAAGCCAGCCTAAACGGGGCATCAAGACGATAAAGAAAGCAAGAAACGAGCTACTCTACCAAAGAGCATTTTATATTGAAGAGAAAACTGTACAAGTGAATTACAAAACAACTAATGGATGAATTCTCTACACAAATGGTGGCCTATTTATAGTGTTGGCAAACTCCTCTAGCCTTCCATGCATGCGCGCCACCTCCTACTTCTCTTAAGCATGAGTAAGGTGCATGCTTCACCTCCTTGATTTGATGAATCATCTCTTGTTTAACAAAAATCAGCCACCTCCACCTTGGAAGAAGATGAATCATCCTTATCTTGATGAGAGAGAGACACCTCCTCCTTGACTTGAGACACCTCGTGCTTCTAGCACGCCACGTCGTTCTTCCATTCTCGTCGTGCTTGCGTGCCCGTCGTGCTTCCATATCCGTCGTGCTTGTACGCTCGCCATGCTTGCACGCCCGTCATGCTTGCACATCCGTCATGCTTTTATGCCCTTCGTGCTTGGGCAAGCTGGTCGAGAAAATCGCACGCCACGTCATACTTACAAAAAAGTTGGTGAAATGTACATTCGTGGACAAAATAGAGTTTGGACTTGTGGGGTACTCTCGGAGCGCTTCAGAGAGCCCTGTTCTCTCCTGGGTTGAACCTGGCTTGGTCATCGGACCTCCGTTAATGGATGCATTTCGTTGTTTAAAATAACATAATTGATATGTAACGACATATTTAATGTAGCCCAATAGTTATGCCCCCACCATGTTTGTGTCTCCGACTCTCCGAAGATGTGGGTTCATTTCCCACTTCAAACCAAATTAATGTAACTTAACAAAGTGATCTCGCATTTAAGTCACTTGGATTTCACCAACAACTATAAAATCTGTTGGCATACAGTTGATGGACAACAGTCAAGGGGCAAATATGTCATTTACCCAACCTACTATTTATCAATCTAGTAGGTTCCTACACTTCACTTTACTCTTTTAAACAATTCAAATATCTGTGCCCATTTCACCTCCTCAACCGACATCTCCATTTCTCTCTCAATCTCAAAACCCTAATGTGCGATTGCCCAAAATGACAGTACCTCGATTCAGTGAAGCGTTAATGGCGGTGCTGTTGTGGAGCTCGGCCATGGCTGTGGAATCGGCCACAGGAGTGAACTGGGGCACAATATCTCACCACAGGCTCAAGCCCTCCACGGTGGTGGATCTCCTGCTCGACAACAACATTTCAAAAGTGAAGCTTTTTGACACAGACGAAGGGTCTCTCAGAGCCCTGATGGGCTCTGGGATTCAGGTTATGGTTGGGATCCCCAATGAGATGCTGGAGACTCTCAGCTCATCTCCTGCTGCTGCTGATTTGTGGGTATCCCAGAATGTCTCCAGATATATGGTTAAAGGGGGTGCTGATATCAGGTACCAATTTCTTTGATTTGATTTGTTTTTGTGATATGGGTTGTTTTAGATCCTGTGCTAGGTTGTTGTTGTTGGTCTCTGTAAGTTAAATCAGTCACTTTAGGTCAGTGAAGTTGTTTATTTGTTTTGCTTGGGTGTCTAGTGGGCTAGGTACATGAATGGATTGCTTGCTGCAACAATGAAATGGAGATTTGGAATATTAGTCATTTGATGTGTAGATGAATAAAACTGTTTGAAGTATAAGCAGAATTTAAGTGAAAATTGTTTGCTTTTGAACATTTTGTTTTGGTTGGGGGAATATTTCCGCTTGGAGTAAAATGTGCTCCTTATTTGAAATGTGGAATCTCCTTTTTGTTGGGAAAGTTTAGGCACATTTCTAGGAAGGTAGGTTTCCAGTGGTCTCTATAGTAGGGAAGCTGAACTTTGGTTGCTACTTATGGGAGGTTAGCGATGCATATAGGCTACATGTTGAAACTCCATTTAAAAATGCGGGAGTACAAAAAATTCACTGTAAAGAACAATGATAGATCCGAGGGCTTCGATATAATTCTGTTTTCATAGGCAGCTTGAATGGAAGTTACATGGCTCTCTTGCAATAATTGGGGTCAAACTCGGTCAACATATATTCAAATTAAAATATCTTAAAACTCCCATTAAAGTATATATATATATATATATATTTGCAAAGACTGAGGTATTTGCTTCAATTAGTATATAACACTTTTAAATTGGTATGTATTGGTGGTTCTATAATTTACTCAAGCTATATATTGTTGTCTGGTGATGACAGGTATGTTGCGGTTGGAAATGAGCCATTCCTTACGGGTTACACAGGTCAATTTCAGTCTTTTGTGATGCCTGCTATGCTCAACATACAACAGTCCTTGGCCAAAGCTAATCTTGCAAGCTATATAAAGCTAGTAGTCCCTTGCAATGCCGATGCCTATGAAGCCTCACTTCCTTCTCAAGGGGCATTCCGACTTGAACTGACCCAAATTATGACTGAACTCGTTTCGTTCCTCAACTCAAATGGTGCCCCGTTTGTGGTCAACATCTACCCATTCTTAAGCCTCTACGGAAACTTGGATTTTCCACAAGATTACGCGTTCTTTGACGGGACTACACATGCTGTCGTGGATGGACCTAATGTTTACAACAACGCATTTGATGGAAATTTTGACACTTTAGTTGCTGCCCTCACCAAACTTGGATACGGTCAGATGCCTATAGTTATTGGGGAGGTTGGTTGGCCTACAGATGGAGCCATCAGTGCAAATCTCACTGCTGCTAGGGCTTTCAACCAAGGTCTCATAAATCAAGTTCTGAGTAACAAAGGAACTCCTCTAAGGCCAGCTGTTCCTCCCATGGATATATATCTTTTCAGTCTATTTGATGAAGGGGCAAAGAGCGTTCTTCCAGGGAACTTTGAGAGACACTGGGGGATTTTCTCATTTGACGGGCAGGCTAAATATCCGCTAAACCTCGGCCTGGGCAATAGGTATCTCAAGAATGCAGAAAATGTGCAATATCTTCCATCAAGATGGTGTGTGGCAGACCCCACTAGGGATATAACCGAGGTGTCTAACCACATGAAACTAGCATGTAGCGTTGCAGATTGCACGACACTCAATGATGGTGGATCGTGCAACCAAATTGATGCTAAGGGAAAGATCTCTTATGCATTTAATAGTTACTATCAGTTGCAAATGCAGAATGTGCAGAGCTGTGATTTTGATGGGCTTGGTATGGTGACTTTCCTAAACCCTTCAATTGGTGATTGCAGGTTCCTTGTTGGTGTCACTGATAATACTCCATCATCAAGTGCTGGATCATATTCTAGACCATTTCTTGTTTGGCTTTTCATACTTTGGGGACTTTGGGTTCTTGCAATGTGAAAAGTTCCGTAATGGGTTTTTGATGGTTCCCTTCCCTGTTCTGAAACATTTAGGGTACATTAGACTTAGATAGACAGACGGGAGAACACAGTAGTTAGAAAGATTAAAAATTATTGCAGGTTGTAGCCAGTAATGTGATTGTATCATGTAGGAAGTAAAAACCTTGTGTACTTAAAGATCCAATATTGTATTCTATATCAAACTGGCTATTGTGGCTTTCTTAAATCTTAATGTAGAAGAACAATTTCATTTTCAGTGCTGTTCATGTAGTGTGGTTTAAACAACAGGTGATTTTACATGTCAAGTCAAGTAGACATGCTTTTCACAAGACATTGACTACAAGAAAGACCTTATTTTGGTACAAATTAAGGCAACAGAAAAAGAAAGTTTGGAATCTTCACTCTTTAAGGGAAGGAAACATCCCAATCTCTCATTATTCACTTATTTTTTCATGACACTGATATTACATATAGGTAAGCATTTGGGCAGGTTTGCAATGCATGAGGTTCAAGGGCAACATCCATCTACGCAACACACGGAGGCACAGGTGATTCGCGGTTTAAAAGAGAACGAGCAACACCGACAACCTGCAGATAATTGTATCGTGATTTTAACGAAGAGCAATGATACATAGGTCATTTGATGCCAGAGAGGAATGAGTAAGTAAATTTTACCAGCTTGAGGAAAAACCATTTGCTCCGTCGGCTTGAGACGAGCTGCTGCTGTTGCATTTGCACAAATGGCAATTGATGCAATCACCAAAACCCATGTTAGAACAATTACCAAAGATTCTCTTCTCACCATCTTCTCTGCCTTGTTGCACTCTGCAATGAATCAGAATGAGAATGAGAAACTCTACTCTCCAGCATCCCTATTTATAAGGTATGGATATTTCAACTTCATGCTGATCGCTTAAGTACAGTAGCATAAAAACCAACAGCTTTGGTGTGAATAGCTGCTGCCATTGTTGACTTGCTAGTTTCTTATCATGATAAGATTTTTTGTTTTGGGTTAAAAGATTGAACCCTTTGTTTCTTATTGGTGTAGTCCTCTCTTGAAGGTTTTTGTCAAATAAAAATTGAAAAATGGATCAAAGATATTTATGAATATAGGCCAAAGTGGGTGAGTGAGAGTGTAAAGTCTCTTGTCCTCAGTGGTAAATACAAGGTCGCATGAGTCTTTGTCTGAAATAGGACAAGGAGTTGACGCGTTGACACGCATTTGTCGTCTACTTACTGATTCATAATACATATCCATTGCATTCAGGCAAGAATTACCCAAAAGCTTAGAGCAACACCGAGGTCGAACCCTTATCGTCTAAGGTTATAATCAAAGCACTTGATCATTGGACTAATAAAAATTTTGTTTTACATCTTTACAATTTAAGGCTAAAGATAAAATTTAAATTTTATAAATCACATGTTATGAAGTTATAAATAAATAATATACAATGAAAATTATCGATAAAATATTATAATTATAACAAATATAATATTTTGATAAATAACAATGTGTGAAAATAGATAAATAAATTTATTTATTTAAAAGTTGAAACTAACACACATTATTATAATAATTTATTAAATAATATAATTATAACAAATGAATTAAAATAATATATTTGAAATCGTTTTATCATTAAAATATTAAAAAGTTGTAATGATTGATATTTAGAGTCAATTTCGATAGTTTGAGTTAGGGTTAGGGTTAGAGTTAGAGAGGAGATAGGGTATATACTTTTGACTATTACTAAGTGATAGAAGATATTATTAGGATATTGATGATTAAAATGTATTTACAAGAAGCTTTCTTGTTTCTAGCACAAACATTGATTCTACTTAATATGGAACTATTTGATGTCACAATTATATGTACAATAAAGCTGCATCATTAGGTATCGAGCGATTATGAGGGTTGGGCACAGCAACAACTCTCTTCCATAGTATAGGAAAGAACTGAAAATTATAATTTGAGTAAAAACGTTAATGAGTTGTAGTCACTTTACCTGATGTCCACGCCCAAGTGCAACATCTTTCGTGAACCAGAGACACATGACAATTCTGTGAAACACAGTAATATCAAGGTAAATTACACATATATACCACAAGTTTGACTCTTTTGTAACAATTAATTAAGATGAAGAGATTGAAAATGTTGGGAGCAATTCGTGAGGACAAATGAAATCTCCGAGAAAGAATAATGGCGCGAGAGTGACATCCGATTAATAGTTTAGTTAAGGGAACAATGGAATCGGAAGAAGAATGAGATTGGAGCAAACAATCGAACAAGGAGAGGGCCCGATTGAGAGTAAGGTCGCGATTACAAATTGGAGTGACAGATTTGAAGAGGCCATCGACAAGGTCCGAGGTTTTTTCGAAACACGAGCTTCAGCTTGATCTCGAGCATTGCAATTTGTGACTTCACTTGTATAAAAGGTCAATAGTCTTGGAATAGCATTGCACCACAAACAGTAACATACCGCCCAAGACACAAAAAACAGTCATCAACAAATAAACATTCATTTCTACAAATACATTTACCATATGAAAGAATGACACCAAGATCTCTAAGAGAGCCAAGAAAACTCAGCCACGAGGAGATAAAGAATAGAGAAGACTCAAAAAGTCTGATACCAATCATAGAATTTACGAAAAAAGAAGCTACATGGTGACATCCTTGTAGGCTTGCAAAATTCCCAGATTTGTTTGAAGAATCGTTATCAATATGGTTGAGTACCTGAACATGACAGTCCTGAGGTTGCACATGACTGTCCAAATCTTGGATCTCTTGAACCTACTTTTAAAACTTCATATTGGTGTGTAGTGTTTGCATCATCTCTTAGCCAAGAATTGGAGTACCTACAGACAAAAAAGAAACATCAATATGGAGGAAACACGACCAAATAATCGAAATGGAAGAAAAACTGAGAAGTGTGGAATCCTACTCCACAAAATCCCCAATAACAATGACCACAAGTTTACATTTCAGAGAGAATGCATTGAGTTTAAGCCTAATATGCAAAATCAAAACCATTTGAGCAAAAGAGGCTCAGACGATACTCCCTTTTCAAGAATGCGGTGGCTTTAGTAATGATTCCAAGAGAATTAAAATCTTGTTTACCAATAATTATACCGATTCCTCTTTCTTAACCTTTTTAACAACCAAACTATCCAAGGAAAAAAAGGCTTCAAAAAAGAGACCATGTCTAACTAAGACTACTGACCATTTCAGAGTACAAACCACAACAATAAGATTTCAGTTGAATCAAGAAAAACAATATGTTCTGTAATAAGCAATTAGTCACATGTACAAACTCTAATTAACTAATAACAAACAATCTCTCAGTAAATTATGAGAGCAGAACGGCAGAGGGCATGGGACTCACCAAAACCTACTAGGTTTTGTCTTCGAGAACTTGTTGGTTCTTAAAAAAGATGTGGAGTTGGCTGTAGAACACAAGTCTACATAGGTACTTGCAGGAATGTATGTCCACACCATTGTTTAATCATCTGTAGTTACAAATTTACATGGTGATTATGTCAAGACAACAAGATTTTGCTAATCATTAGTTAATAACATCAAGGTGTGTTAATTTTGTGAAGGTTCTCACTTTGTTTATCACCAGAAACATATTAGAAGTGCTTGGAACTTATCTCTCAGACATGGTTAAGTAGCACATTAGCTGTACATTTTGATTTGCAAAACAATACAGCAATAGATTTCTAAACTGTAATTGCAGATCCATATAAATGCACGAGGTCAAATCATGAAACACTGAGAACTAATGCAACCCAAGTAAGGGAAAGATGAAGTGCCTATCTGTATAATAAAATCATATATTTCCACGGAATAAGAATCCGATACAGACCATAAAATAGATAGACAACACCTTGATGCCCTTAACTACATTGAGGAAAAACAATACAGCATGCACTTCATAATGAAACTAGGTAGACGTAATAATACCTGTTTCTCCTTATTGTTGCTGCCGGCTAAATGTCTATTATGCAAATTACCGAAATATTTCTCTCAATAGATCTTCTGATCCATCTTCAATCAGCATGCCCAATATCATCCGTGCAGTGGCTGCATCAGCAGGGAAACCGTTATCAACCGATATTCGAAGAAGTTTCACTCCCTTCACAATTTCATTGTTATGAAGGAATCCTCGAACCATTATGTTGTAAGAGCAACCGTCCGCTTTGACCGGTATTCGAAGAAACCATTCTCTTTCATTTGACTGAACAACTTTTCAGCTTCATTTACCAGCCCGTGTTTACAAAGGCCGCCCATAAATGTATTGTACGTCCACACATCAATTTGCAATCCTTTTGCAGTGATACTATAAAACAACTCTCTTGCAATCTCAACTTTCCCAGATAAACAGAACCCATTAATTAGTGTTATAGATAACAATGTTAGGTTCTATTCCACAATTTCTCATATCTTGAAGTAATGTCATAACCTCCGCAAGATACTTGTTTTTACACAAGTAATCCATCACAACACCGTAAGTTAAGATACTAGGAGGCACTTGACTAGCATGCATTTGGTGAAGAAGCTTCTGTGCAGCTTGCGGGTTCCCAACCCTGTAAAACCCTTTTATGAGAGTGTTGTATGTAGCCGTGTCAGAAGCTACTCCTCTATGAGCCATGTCTCGAAAGAACTTTGTTGCTTCAAGCATTCTTCTAGCTCTACAATAACCATTGATCAAGATACTGTAGCTAATTACGTTTGGTGGACATTTACGGTCTGACATCACACGAAAGAGCTTCAAGGCCTTATCCAATTTGGATTGTAAGCAATACCCATCCATAAGTGAGTTGTAGGTAACCGTGTTAGGCTCCACCCTCCTTCTAAGCATTACTGCAACAACACTTTGTGCTTTACGGACCATTTCTTCCTTACAAAAGGCATCAACCAATACATTGTAAGTTTGTACATCAAGAGAGATCCTTGTACCTTTCATTTCACTAAACAATCTCGTAACTTGGTTCCACAGGCGCAGATCACAAGCTCCCTTGATCAAGGAAGTGTAAGTAATGATGTCTGGCGAAATTCCCAAAGAAACCATTTTCGAGAAGAAGTCCAAAGCCTGACTAAGTTGCCCGCCTTTGCAAAGGCAGACAATGATGGTGCTATACGTAACGATACTGGCATACAAGCAGAGCTAGAGTCCTGCTCCATTTTCCGGAGCAGTTGAACAGCGGTGTCGAGGTTGCCAACATTGCATAAACCCTTAATAAGGGTGCTGTAAGTAATCACATCCGGTTGGCCAAAACCGTCCATTTTGCGAAAGAGGAAAAGGGCCCGAGAAATGAGACCTCGACTGCAGAAGCCATTGATCGAAGTGTTAAAGGTGGTGGCGTCAGGTTTCAGCCCCAATTTGAAGAACTTGCCCAGAACAGACAACCCAAAATCCAAGTGGTTCGAACGGCAGAAGCAATTAATCGAAATGTTGAGACTGAAACTGTTAGGAGCAATGCGTGAGTACAGCTCAAATCTCCGAGAAAGAACAATGGCGTGGTAGTGAGCCGATTCTGGAGAGAAGGGTCAACAGCTTAGTGAAGGGAACAATGGAATCGGAAGAGGAATGCGATTGGAGCAACCGATCGAACAAGGAGAGGGCGTGATTGAGAGTTAGGTCGCGATTACTAACGGGAGAGACGGATTTGAAGAGGCCATTGACAAGATCGGAGGTTTCATGAAAACACGAGCTCGATCTCAATCTCGATCTTGTGGTGTGATGAAACAAATTGAGAGGAAAGAGACGAGTACCTGAAGCAAATGAAACAACACAGCTCCTCATCATCCTCCTCATCGTTGTCGTCGAGTGTCACTGTCCTATTGAAGCTCAAATTGAGAGTAGTGTGTTCACTTTCTGTTGAATTAGTCCAGGGCTTTAATACTAATTTTTTTATAATAAAATTACAAAAAAGTTAAAATAATTAT
>JAYMTP010007843.1:0-10610 GCA_036897365.1 Geranium brycei | reverse complement strand
TATATATATATATATAATTATAAGCAAGGAACTCAAGTTCCATGAAACCATGCAACAACTGAATTTCATCTATGTAATGTATATTTTATCCAGTTTTGATTTTTTCTCTTTATAAGCCATTGTTGTAAACAATTTTCAGAACATTACTGCAATATTCTAATTTAAGTTGCTCTTATTGCTTGATTTCATCTTGACAGCATTATTTTCTACCAAAGATCAACTTTGCAGAAAAGGGTTCAACATTAAATCATTGTTCTCCGTCTTACCCAATTTTTATAATAGTTCTGTATCAGCGATCAAGTGCCCAACCGAGAGTATAAGCATAGTTTTATTAGTGTCAGTTATAGCTACCAAATTTACAATTCCTCGGATTTCTAACAGTCCATCTTTACTGAAACATTTCGCAAAGAAATATAAGCATTTTCATGTGAGATTGATATGCACATTCGATATTTCATAGTGCATACATATAAAAATCATTACTGTGCAGAAGCAACCTCTACCTTAAGATAGGATGACGAGTCCAAGATACATTGCTCCCGCGAGGAACACAAATGATATCATTCCCCTGCAATTATAGAGTTCAATATTAAGGTAATCAGATATGAAAAAGAATACAGAATATGGCAATTTGGCACATCGTTAAATACAAATACACATGCTCTTGACAATGCTTAAAACTCTTGACGGGTCCAGAAAAAACAAAAAAACAAAATATCGAAAGAGAAATGGAAGAGAGCGTCTAACCAAATGACTCCCCATCCAACCCCATTGCAAGGACAGGGGCAAAGTTCTGCAAACTTCTCGGCATCACTGGAGTTCACTCTTCGAGATATCAGGTCATCGTATATGTCTGTAAATTGCATTTATTATTTCAGATTTGTTTCTTGATCGAAATCACTGATAACTATTTATATATATTAAGAAGAATGATAGAGCATACCATAAACAGAAAACAAACTGTTCATTACACCTGCAATGCATAAAATTGAACTTCAGACAAATCTTTTATCTGCTCATGAGAACCAAATATTGAAGTATTTTTTCAGTATAGTTTAAGGAAAATAGGAGGATAGGAGTAAATACCGATGAATAGAATGACATAACGAAGTATGCGAACTGTTGTTTTTTCTTGCAAAACCCAAACTATAGCGAGGAAAACAATGAATCCTGAGAGAGACTATTTGTTAAAAATGGTGGAAGCAATAGAAAACCGGATTATATGATAGAAATAAATAGTAACCAGAAAGTCATGAAATTGCTCACCAATACAGAGTCCCCTAAGTGTCCACTGTTTGAAAAATATAAAACAGAAATTAGATTATGGAAAATAAAACCTTGAATGCACGTGTATTCTTAAGAAAGGTATTTGTCATCTGTGTTCAACTCTTACATTTTTAGCAATAAATAGCACAATAAACAAAGCTAGAGCAAAGCAACCAGCAGCAATCCTTGCAGTGATAAGATTCGTGGATGCTAGGATCAAAGCCATTCCCCAAAACGATGAGCCAAGATCTGGATGAAAAAGAAACCATAAACTTCATGAGTGCCGCTGTAAAGAAGCTAAAATCATAAATTAAAAAATCCATAATCAAAAGAGTATATAACATGAATAAAGATACAGACTGGATCTAGTTTCAAGAATCATTCTGTGACCAGTGTACAAACAATTTTGTTTCACGAAAGCTCGGGAGATTCTCAAAGAGTGGCATCTATCTAAGCTCGGGAGATTCTTTGAGGCACATCTCTCCTCAAAAACATAATCTTGTGGTGTCAGATGAATCAAAACTAGGTGATGGATTTTTAAAGTTTTCGGTCAGAAAATTGAAAATGACTATGCATTGCAGCATTAGGATGAGAAAATGAAGTTATTCGAGAGACAAGGTTCATTACATCCTGCAGGCAAGATTAACCAATATACTCCACCGCGTGTTCTTGTCACTCCGCCTTCATTTGCATGAACCTCCATCCCTTCCACCTGCATTTTACAGTAGATTAAATATTTGTGATTTGAAGAGCAGCTTACTCAAATTAGGTACCTAGCAAATGACACAGTCCATTATTATCATAAGCATTAAAATCAGATGTCAAACAATATCCCGATCAAAAGCACTATCTTAACATCAGTCATCCATGTGTGGAACCTTAATTAAAAAAGGTAGAGAGAGAGAGAGAGAGAGAGGGATTTTCATTAAAGCAATGTCATCGTTACTCAAAATATGCAGCTAGCAGTATCTGGCTAAGTTAGTACCAACTAGCTACCTAGTAGTAAATATTCCATTTCATTTAAAATAAAGCAGCATTGGCCAATTACAGGCTTTTAAAAACGAGCTGAAGATTAGTAAACTGAACCCATATAATTACACAAATGGCAGTATTAAATGAAGGTACATAACTTATGGTTTGCTAAAGATAATTAAGTAAATGTTTGGGTTCATCACGATCCTTGTTATCATGACACAGATACAAGACATCTAACAAGGCGGCTTGCAGATAACTATACAAAAACGGCAGTATTCAGTCAAAATTGGTCGAGCTGAACGTGCGTGACTGTCCTACATTAAAGCAGCAATTATAGGTGATTAAAGATCAAAATCATAAAATTCTAAAGCAGGTCTCTTACCTGACCACATGTGAGTTTACAAGCGATTGCATGACTTGCTTCGTGTAAGAATACCGTGATCAGCTTGAAAGGAGTCAGTAGAAACGTCCTCCAGAGCTATTAACAACATAAACAAACATCTTATATGGAAAACTGAAACAGTTAAGATGCATTAAATCAAATCACTTAAACTCTAGGCTCTTACAAGTTCCAAAACTAATCAATGAAACACAATAATAGATGTGGAAAAGTTTGACACCTACTAAATCCTCTCGGAATCTTAAAAAATCAGCATTAACAATTAATGACCCTATTAATTTGACTTTTACGAACACCTTAATTTCAAAACTCCCATTCTTATCCAATTCTAGTGTATAAGCTTCTATTTCTTTAGCTACATCACAACCTCGACTCCTTTTTCCTAGAACAAACAATTCAAGACAAATTTGAAATCGAATAATTGTGACAAAATTTAAGTACTGATACGCATTTATTACCAGTTCATACAATTTTGGCCAGATCTAACTTCAGTATAACAAAACCAATTGATAAGAACTTAGCCAAGTTTAAGCGATGCATTAAATCACTTAACTCTTGGCTCTTACAAGTTACAAAAGTAATCAATGAAATATAATAATAGATGGGGAAAAGTTTGACACCAAAAAATTCCTCTCAGAATCTTAAAAAATCAGCATAGCAATTAATGAACCTATTAATTTGACTTTTATGAACAACTTAATTTCAAAACTCCCTTTCTTATCCAATACTATAGCTACATCTCAATCTCCACCACTTTGTCCTAGAACAGACTGGAGACAAATTTGAAACTGAATCATTCATTGCTAGTTATTAAGCTTTTCCTATTCTTCTTGAGTGACAGATCATACAATTTTGGCAGGCTCTAACTTCAGTACAACAAAACAAACCGATAAGAACTTTTCAACAATCTCTATTTTCAGATCTAACAAACAGAACACACATCTAAAATATCTTCTCACTTCCAATCCAGTCAACACATTGACTCGGTCTCCCAGACCAAATTTTCTCGGGAAACAAACACACCCAGAGGTTCCGATTATAAGAAAGCAGCAACAGAACAACGAAGCGAGAGAGAGAGTACCGCGAGAATAACAACAGTGAAGACGCCGATCGTCACCAGAAACGCGACCTGGTCGCGGTTGCAGCAGTTCCTGAGCTCCCAATTCGGGTCCGGACTCGACATTTTCGTCCGCGAAACACCAAAACTCGCCGCTCCGATCAGCCAGAAACGCGACGGAGCAGAGATTGTTGGGGACGACAGGTGTGTTTGGTTGCCGAGAAAGTTAAAATACTGGAAGCGGGACGATGAAGCTCTCTGTGATTAATATTATGGTTGAATATTCCTCGAAACGTCCAGCGAAAGTCGAGTTGTTGCGCGTGAGACAAAAAAAAGTCATTTTAATTTTTTAAAATTTGTTAAACGACTCTGACTCTGTCCCGTTTTGGTATGGTGGTTGGCTTGTCGATATAGACCGTGTCAGAGTGGGCCATTATTGGGCTCAAGCTGAAAAGGCCCAATAACTCTGAATATGGGCTGCCACTGACCTCGGCCCATTGGTCCGTCAAGTAAAGAGGACCGTTTCAAAACATGTGTTTTAACTTTAATCACATGTTTTGTGTGTTGATAAAGTGAAATGTAAGTTTAACATTACTTTAAACAAACTTGGTAAAATAGTACTTGATATTTCAACACTAAACATGATTTGAACATGTTGGAGTTTAATATAATTATAATAAAATGTGTTGATTTTTTTTAAATGCTTAATAAATCAAGTAAAAAAAATCCAAAATCTCTTCCTTTTCTATCGAAGTAAAGAATATGAATTTCTGCTCGTAAAAGCTACACGAGTTGGGAGCCTTAATTATTTGTAGTAGACTTTCACACGTATTTTCTATTTAAATTTCAAACTTTTTTCCTAATGGCATCGTTGATATAATAACTAATATGTGTCTTGTTTTTCAATAACTACAATTATGACAGCAACGATGAGTAATTGTATAACTCAAAATACAATAAGATAGAAAATTTGTTATCGGTCTTGATAAATTTTCATGTCATATCCTATATAAATTTTGAACATCATGTATTTTTTCACGTCTAGTTAACTATCTTTAACTCAAATTTATATTTAAAATATTAATTAAAAGACATATTGGAATATGATATCAAACCAAAATCATAATACCCCTAAATTAGATGCATTGAATATCATCAAGTTTGATTTAGGATTTTACCCTCTTGCAAAAAAATCATAGGGAAGGCAACAACTAATTAGGTAATAGAAATTGAGGTTGACATAACTTTTTGTTCAAGAAAAAAGGGCAATAAAAGATGGAAACTAATTGGTGGAGATGAGAATCAACAATGAGTGAGTGACACACTTTTATTTTTGATGGCTGGATGGCATATAAAGATTGGGTGGCTTGTTGTTGCCTCCTTTATAATGGTCTTTAAGTAGGGTATGTCCTTAAAATGATACCCTTATCCACACCAAAACAAAGGACCCCTAATTACCTAATTAATGGGTGCATGTACCTCTCCAAAGGGGCTTTTCTTCATTTTTAATCAAATCCTTGAAATGGGTTCTTCTATTCTTGTGTCTATTGTTTCTCCTTTTGGAGTTTCTTCACATGGAAAGGGCCATACTTGAGATTGCAACTAAAAGATCTTAAAAGTAAGGACTTTTGTATTAATATGCTTGAAATATTAGAGCTATATGAAAGTTATTTAATATCACTTACTAATTATTGATTAAAAAAACCTTGTTAGAAGAAAACTCAAGAATATTTAGAAAATGTGCTTGAACAAATATCATTGTTCTCGAAATAAATTGTCAAGTTAAAGAATGTAAAGAAATATGTATTGTGATGATTTCGACACTTTATTTATAATTAGCTATATCATGATAAAAAAGATTGAAGTGTTGAATAAACAAATATAATCGAAAAAAATAATTACAAGAATATTATATTTATTTGTTATTTTATTGGTCGACTACATCCACATACAAAATAAATGTATTTTTTTTTGAAAGAGCTCCGCATTACAATTGTGAAACAGCTCACCTAGTTTATATATTAAAGTATTTATATTACTATACTCAAACTTGTGTCCTAAAATTGATTTATCTAGAGAATTTTTGAACACTAAAAGCGAATTTAGGTGATTTTAAAAAATCATTTTCAGAAAAGTAAAATAATTGATACGATGGTTCCTTTTATTAGTTTCAGTATAAGAAATATATATTGTTCCTACAAATAAGAGAATTAGGCAAATGAAATCATAAGAAAAATGTAGAGTTAATTCCAATAGAAGTATAGAACCATTAATTAATTTATGAAGAATCACAAGTTTCAGATAAACTGTTAGTTTTACAAAACTGCATGTTCCAACAAAACCAGAGTATCTAGAAGAAGCACATGTTCTAGAACAAAATCTTAAAGAATTAAAGGTTTCAGAATAAAAAACTACAAAAATGCCTAAAGAATTAAGAGAATAGAGAAATAAGGAACACGTACGATTTATTTCTACGTAGAGAAATGTTTGGATGAAAAAACTAATTGGTTCAAGAAAACCATTTATTCATAAATGGTATCGATAAATGTTATAGAATACATGATTGGTATTTGGTAACACCAATTTATGTGGGCTTATAATTCAAACATTAGAATTTGTTTAACCCGGTGGATATAAACAAATATTCACAAAAAAATGAAATGAGAAAAATGATAATGTTTGATATAAAGCAAGACTGATCTATATTTTTTCTCAACAACATGAAGTCGATTTTGATGAAACTTATTCACTTGCGATGGATTTCGCCATTTTCATATATTTGACCAATTTATTAGTCTTAAATGATTGGAAATAGTCACTGTATGGTCATGTCATACATTAGACAACCATATTTATAAGAGACCCCAAAAGGATCAAATTTATATAAAGGCAATGATAAATTCTCCAAGAAATTGGTATTGAATATCATACAAGTCACTGTATAGACTTAAACGAATTCTACCTTTGTCCAAATAGTAGTGTTAGAGTCATACAATTGTTATTATGTAGATTTGTCCTAAAGAAAATCTTGCAAATATTTTTATTAATAGCTCACCAACATTTATTTTGCAATGCTAGTGTGCAAAATTACCTTTTATCGATGTAACAAACATCCGAAATAACTCTGTCAGTCATTAGAAGAGTAACAATATCAAGATGATCCTATTTCAGACATATGTATGTTGTACTGTATTTTATTCTGGTTTTGTCCCATTAAGCTTTATTAAAATTGTTTTCAGGAAGGCAACTATTAAGCATATCCAAGTACCATGAGCAAAGTGCAATATGTTTCTCTATTACATTTTTATCTCATAGTTTATTGTAAATATACAACCATTTGTCAGTCATAACAGAGTGTTTTCTTGATTTATTGATAAAAAAAATATACAACAATATATTTAATACAAAAATGTACGAAATAAAAGTACGATTAATTTATGGAGGTTCTATCCACTCAACTAGCCTTGACGTCTTTTTTAACACTAACTCAATCCCTAATACAAAAATTGAAACAAGAAACACAATCTCTCATAACGTCCAAAATTAATCTCAAACATTATATTAACAAATTATCATATAGTTGTGCGGCCACTCAGCGGTCCCAATCCCTCAAATGACCTTTAACTCATGTCAGAATGAGTTTAATCTTGATTCAAAACATATTCAAATAAAATGAGAGAAATTTCAATCTCACATAATCTAGTCTATTCAATTTCATAAGTGAAAACCTATTATAAATAAAAAAAAATATTATTTAGAATTATCTAATGAAGTATATCTCGGTCTCGGACATAGGCCAACGAGGTTTCACTGGTCTCGATGACTTCATTAAACATTTGACCATACTTTATCTGGGTGTCTAATGTAAAACGGTCCATTGACTATGCACATTGCATAACAACTTCCCTATTATATATGGTGAGCAAATAAGTAAAATAAATGTTGAAAAACATAAGATCGAAGAATCGTAATTCATCGAACAAAATAAAGTAACAAAAGGAAAATAAATATACGATTGGTTGGAGCATTATTGAGAGTTGGACTATCATTTACGCTTAAAAAGGTAGAATAGCGACATATCAACACAAAAGTTGAGAGAAGTTAAAGGCATTTACTAAGAGTTAGGTATAAGAAACAAGGGCAAGTAAATTCTGATGAAATGTTTTAATCTTAATTAAAATTATTCATTAATATAAAATATGTGTATTTATTTACATATTTGCATGTTAAATATACTCATTATAATTTGGTAATCCAAAATGTATTATTCTTTCATGTTAGATTAAGAAAATTACATTTATTACCATCTTTCTCTAGAAAATGTATTTTTTAATATCAAATTTTGTGTTATCAAATTATAACCTACTTCTAAGTACAGTATATTGTTTAATATATGAGTAAAATAATCTACTATGTAAAATGTGGTTCTAATAGTTGCTTACCAATTTAGACCCTTGAAATTTAAATACATTAAAAATAAAATAATAAACTGGTTTTAATTTGTATGATTCATCTCAGATTTTGAAGATTAAAATTTATAACATTATCTCAATTCACCAACCACACATAATTAGTATCCTAAAAACAATAAGTGTTGGTTAAAGAACTCTCGATTTTTTTTTTAATCAAACCATTTCCTAGCATCCATATACGGTACAAGATAGTATAATGTAAGTCAGGACCTCCACCTTAACTAGATGGGGAAACTCCACGATCCTACTAAATACGATAAATTCTCCTTCAGATACAATGCAGAGATTCAAACCCAGGACCTAAGTCTGGGAAGAGAATTTTAACAAAACCCTTAACCACTGTCCAACTCATAATAATGAACTCCCGAAAATCAATCCAACAGATAAAAATATTAAGTACTATCATACAAATTAGAAATTTTATTAGATCGTCACTTGTAAATTGTAATCACTCTCAATTTAAATATTTCATAATTTATATGAATAAAATTAATATGACCTAATAATAATAATAAAATAATTGTATTTATTTATAAAGCATTGTTTCCATGAGTTACAATTCAGAAAAAAATGACCCAATCACCCCCTCCCACGTGGCACAAAAACAGAGAGGTCTACTCTGTTCTGTCTCGTCGGCTTCTCAGACACACAAAACATTGCTTAAAACTCTCCCAAATCACTCAAAACACGACACAGAAACACATCACACACTCTCTCCGATTCAGTCTCTGGTCGGCTCTCACTCACAACTCTCCGATTAGTCCCTTTTTCCAGTTTCTTCAACGAAACCCATCTCCTCTGTTTCTCGATTTCGCGTCTCCGGCATGGTTCAGGAAATGCTGGTCTCCGACAACAACTCCTCGATGTCCCCGGCGAGGATCTCCTTCTCCTACGACCTCGTACCCCAACAATCCGACGTCGTACAGCCCCAAACCCCTCTTTCACCCTCCTCGGTCGACTTCGACTTCCTCGTCCGGAAGAGCTGCTGTCAGGACTCCCCCACCGCCGACGAGCTCTTCGCCGGCGGCAAGATCCTCCCGGCGGGGATCAAGAAGACCCACAGACCCAGATCGCCGGAAAACCCGACATTGCCGGAGATGCCGGCGAAACATAGCTCCGGCGAAACAGAGGAGAACAAGGAGAAGCAAAACGGCAGGTCGTTTTGGGGGTTCAAGAGGAGCAGCAGCCTGAACTGCTCCGGCTCGTACGGGCCGGGTCTGTGCCCGCTCCCGCTCTTGTCGCGGAGCCACTCCACCGGGTCGGCGGGCGGGTCGAAGAGGGCCCAGAAGCCCGGTCCGGGGAGCTTCCAGAAGCCCCCGTTGAAGAAGTGCTACGGAGTCGGAGGTGGTCAGGTCAACGGTCTTCGGGTCAACCCGGTTATAAACATCTTCGGCATGGGCTCGATTTTTAGCGGGTCGCACGGGAGAGACAACAAGAGCAAGATCGTCAAGAAGTGATTTGATTTAAAATAGATTTGGTTATAGTTGTTAGTATTGTGTGTGTTTATTTCTAATTTCTAATCTATAAATAAAGTTATATATTGGGTGATTGAAAATTTGAAACTAGGTTTTTCATTTTTGTCCGAAAAAAACATTATGGTATATTTGATTTGAGACTGTTCGTGTTTGACGTGAGGCTTAAGTTACGTGATAGCGGAAATTCCAGGTTTGCAGGTAGGAGAAGAGATTGATGCAGAGAGGAGGGGGCAAGGAAGTGATGTGATGGCCCAATGAGCACATGCCTTCGAGTTTGTGGCATAAAGTGACAGGTCAGCTCTCCTTTCATGCATGTACTTTGAGATGTTAATGGGTCGGGTTCGAGGCGCGTCTCGTTTTGATAAGATTGAAGATGTCGGGTTCTGTTTGTCAAGTATTAATGAAACATTGTTATTTTTCTACCGATGGATTTGAGGCGGGTATTTTGATCTTTGGCTACACTTTGATCAGAATGGGAGTATTGGGTTTGCGTCGAGATCATAATATTTTAGTTTGGCGATCCTTGACCACACCTTAGTTGAATCGAAAATATCATGTCTTTATCATGTTAGATATGTTTTGGTAGCTCTACTCGTACTTCTCTTATTTTATTTTATTTTGCACATTTTCGATATTATGGGTTATATCGCGTCATACACTTATTTATTCATAAGTCGTCTTTGATTTTAGACTTTGATATTATTTGTTTAAGAGAATGAGTTTATTCAAAGGAACCAATAAGTGAAAACGTGATGTATGTATAAGTTCTTGTACCACCTCAAAGTTCTAGTTTAGTTAATTTGGTAGGCTATATGCTTAAATGTAGGGGTAATTGGAGATAAATATATTTAACTATCGGTACAAAAACATGAATACCCAATGTTTTTTTCTTACACATGCTTACCCAAATAATTTTTTTACGGACACAGAGATACAAAAATGGACGTAAAATTGATTTCCCAATC
>JAYMTP010007842.1:0-10614 GCA_036897365.1 Geranium brycei | reverse complement strand
AAGGAGGTTTGGAAGCATTTAGAGAAACTCTACTCTACCACAGATGTTGCTCACCAGTACCAACTTCTTGGCCGTCTTCATCTGCTAAAGCAAGAATATGGACAATCCGTTTATGAGTTCTTATCTCAAATGCGGGCTATTTGGGATCAATTGGCTGCATCTGAACCTAAATGGACAGACTCTGCCAATTCCACTCTTTTTGCTGAATATCAGGATCGTCTCATGGTTATGCAATTTCTCCAGGCTCTCCGCTCTGAATTTGAGGCTGTTCGCAGCTCCTTATTACACAAAGATCCTTTTCCCATACTTAAAGCAGTTGTCTCTGAACTCATATCTGAAGAGATTCGTCTTACAGGTATGTTATCTCATCGTCCTGTTGATGCAGTTTTTGCCACCACTAATGCAAGTTCAGGTAATGAGAAGAATAAAAACTCTTCTCAAGCGAATCATTCTTTGAAGAAGAACCGGTGTAATTATTGCAAACAAACTGGCCATTAGATATCAGAATGTCCGATCTTGCGCTCCAAAGGAAAAGAATGGCATAGTTCTCAAAACCCTGTGTCTCAAACAAGGTCTAATGTTGTTGTTGCTGCCCCCTCAGATTCCCCTAGTGCATGTGCTTATTCTCTTGATATGACCACTCTACTCAGTAAGGTTGATCTCTAGGCTCTTAGACAAGCGTTAATCGCTTCCCATTCTGGTAATCATTCCCTATCAGTCATGTCAGGTACTTCGAAACCTTGGTATATGGATTCTGCATGCTTTAATCATATAAGTCCATATTCATCCTTGTTTTCTCATGTTAAACCAATTAAACATTCACCTGCCATTCATACTGTTGATAGTTCGGTCATCTCTGCATCACATTATGGCACTGTGTCTACTTTACAGTTCTCTCTTCCAAACACATTGCTTGTTCCCAAACTATCTCTTAATCTTGTATCTGTCGGTCAGTTGTGTGATTTAGGTCTTGATGTAATATTTTCTGGCATTTCTTCATCTGTCTCTGTGCAGGATCCAATGACGGGACAAGTCTATGGGACATGCCGTAAGACGGGTCGCTTGTTCAAGCTCACAAGCTTACATATTCCATCACCATCTTCATCTCAGTGTGCTGCTGTTGTCTCTGCAGATGTCTGGCATGCACGCCTTGGTCATGTTTCTTCTCAGCCTTTGCGTAGTTTAGTCTCTAGTGGCTTATTAGGTTCTATTTCCAGTAAACTTAGTGATTGTGTTTCTTGTCAGTTAGCCAAACATCATACGTTACCTTTTTCAAATAATAATTCTCTTTCAGCTGAATCTTTTGATCTTATTCATTCTGATTTATGGGGTCCATCTCCTACTCCTTCTATGGGGTGTGCTCGTTATTTTGTTATTTTTGTTGATGATCATACCCGTTTCACTTGGATCTATTTGATAAACCACAAATCTAATCTTAACAAAGTGTATTCTCAATTCGTTAGCATGATTCAAACCCATTTTTCAAAAGTAATTAAAGTGTTTCGTATTGACAATGACACTGAATTCAAAGAGACATCATTCTTGGATCTTCTTCCCTCTCATGACACTGTCATGCAAAGATCGTGTCCAGGAACCTTTCAGCAAAATGGTAGAGCGGAACGTAAACATCGTCACATTCTTGATACTGCGCGTGCTTTAATCATCTCTACAACATGTCCTGAACGTTTTTGGGGAGAGACTGCACTCATAGCAGTCTACACTATCAATAGGGTTCCATCTCTGGTCATAGGGAACAAAACCCCTTATGATTGCCTCTATGGTCAGTCACCTTCCTATAATCTTCTTCGTGTCTGCTTTGTCCACTTACAGCCTCATGAACGAAATAAACTAGAACCTCGTGCTCGTCTTTGTTGTTTTGTTGGGTATGAGATTGAACATAAGGGATATCGATGTTGGGATCCTCTATCCAAACGTCTCCGCATATCTCGACACGTCACTTTCTGCGAACACAAGATGTTCTCATCCATGTCTGAATTTCATGTGTCCCCATCTGCACCTTTTTTCGCCAACCCTGACATAGATTTATTTCCTGATGATATTTTGGAACTTCCTCATGAGCTTCCAGATGCATGCACCTCGGACCCTCCATCGGCTCCTCCCATAGATCATGTTCCGCCAGAAGATCCTGTGCTTTCATCTCGCCCTCACCGTCAAACACACCCTCCGTCTCATCTTCAAGACTATCAGGTAACATTGCCCAATTTTTCCCGAGTCGCTTCTACTGTTCTGTCTGTCTATGAACCTCGTACATATAGAGAGGCATGCGTTAATCCTTTGTGGCAGCAAGCAATGACTGAGGAACTTCAGGCTCTTGAGAAAACTCATACTTGGTATCTCGTACCTTTACCTAATGATAAGTCTGTGGTGAGTTGCAAATGGGTGTATAAAGTGAAGACACAGGCTGATGGTAATGTTGAGCGTTACAAAGCTCGCCTAGTTGCAAGAGGATTTTCTCAAGAATATGAGATTGATTATGAGGAGACATTTGCTCCAGTTGCTAGACTTACATCTGTTCGTAGTTTGTTGGCAGTTGCAGCCGGACGAAAGTGGAACCTTTTTCAGATGAACGTCATTTCTTAATGGAGACCTAACCGAGGAAGTATATATGCAGCCTTCGCCTGGGTATGATCATCCCCCAAACACAGTTTGTCGCTTGAAAAAGGCCATGTATGGACTTAAGCAAGCTCCAAGGGCATGGTTTTCGAAGTTCAGTGGGAAGATGATCGATCTTGGTTTCACCTCTAGTCCCTATGATACTGCTTTATTCGTCAAACAGACTACTCGTGGCCACATTTTGCTTCTTCTATATGTGGATGACATGATCATTACCAGAGATGATAGCTCTGGTATCTCCGACCTTAAACGTCATCTCAGTTAGCAGTTTGAGATGAAGGATCTTGGTACACTCATATATTTTCTTGGGTTGGAAATCTCGACAGTGTCGTCTGGTTATCACTTGTCTCAAACAAAATATGCAGCTGATCTTATTTCTCGGGCAGGCTTGTCTGATAGTAAGGTCGCCTCCACTCCCATTGAGGTAAAAGAGAAGTTGACACCCTCCGACGGAAAGCTTCTTCCAGATTCTACCCTTTATCGACAACTTGTTGGTAGTCTTGTCTATCTGACTGTCACACGTCCAGATATTGCATATGCAGTACACGTGATAAGTCAATTTATGTGTACGCCACGTACTACACATTATGAGGTTTTTTTTTTCGAATTCTGCGATATGTGCGAGGCACTCTGTCTCATGGTCTTCACTTTTCTTGTGAAGCACCTATGGTATTACATGCATTCTCTGACGCAGATTGGGCTGGTGATCCTACTGACCGGCGTTCTACTACGGGATATTGCTTCTTTCTTGGCACATCTCTAATCTCTTGGAGAAGTAAGAAGCAGACGACTGTTGCCCGTTTTAGTACAGAGGCAGAATATCGGGCTCTTGCCGATACTACCTCTGAACTCCTCTGGCTACGTTGGTTGCTTAATGACATGGGCGTTGTTCACAGCTCGACTACTTCTATTCATTGTGACAATCGAAGTGCTATCCAGATCGCTCACAATGACGTTTTTCATGAACGCACCAAGCATATAGTAAAAGTCTTGATGTCTCTAAATCTCAATGAGCTCAATTTAAATAGTAAAAGGAAAACGACACTAATCTATCCCCAATTGAAGTTCATTTTCTCTTAATTATACAAATTGCGTTTTGAGTCAAACAGCTGCACCCAAAAATTATGTTATCTCAGTGTCAAAAAGCTGTATAAAAGTGTTAGGTTGAAAGCATATGACATGAGAAATGAGCATTTGACCACTTGGGGCTAGAGTTGTCCATTTCTACCCGGGACCCGACGACCTACCCAAACCTGATTGACCCGAGACCCGACAAAATTGTGTGAAAAATGGGTTGGATCGACCCAACCCGACAGAGGTCGAGTCGAGTCTCGGGGGATATCTATGAAACCACTGAGTCACCCGACACCCAATTAGTAAAATAGGCCAAACCTTTTATCCCTATTAGAGTTCATTTAAGATTTCCAATTTTAATTTGGGGCAGAGGGTTTCGAATTTGAATTGATTTCAATTTTGTGTCAAAGTTTCTAAGTTGGGGGGATTAGGGTTAGAGTTAGGGTTTGAATTTCGGGTTAACTCTGATTTCAATTGTAACGAACTCAATTTTTTTGGCCCATCGGGTGAGTTGGGTTGTACTTGACTCAACCCGACTCCCCTGACACCTGACTACACCCAAACCCGACCACCCAACACCTCTCCCGAGTCGAATCTTGAGTGGTTTTTTAGACCCAACACTTGTCGGATGAACCCAAACTCGGTCGGGTCTACCCAACCCGACCCGATGAACATCCCTACTCGGGGCAGTAAAGGCAGGGTAAATGGAAATAACCTTTTAGTAGGGATAATTAGGTATTTTTATTCCAACACTAATAAGATTATAAAACCTGTCCATCCAATTTGACATGTTCAAAGCCCAAAAATTGAGAAGCTCAAAAGTGAAGCCCATCTTGTACTATCCGGGCCCATTCCAGTACACTATCCATTTCTCCAGCTTATCTAGAGGATAAAAACCCAAATCAGGTCACGTTACTACAAGAAAATCTGTTTCCAGTAGATTCGCTCGGACGAGCGTACCGTACACGTGCGTAAGAACCACGCGCTGCATTGACGGCCGAGACACCAGAATGTCTCCCACGACCCGACACGCAATCATAACTGCCACGTGTACATTCCCACCTCTCACTCTCAGCCTCAGAAAATTACACGAAAATCAGGAAAAATATCTCACGTTTTGACCGTTTTGCCCCTTAAACCTCCTCCTTCCACCACCAGTGTAAAAGAGCACCTCTCATTTTCTCCTGAACCCTACACGAGACCAAAAGATCTTCGATTTCACAGAGAAGAGTCGTCGATTCTAGAGAGAGAGAAGGTCCAGAAACTGAAAGATCTCCGATTTTCTGAGGCCAATTTGGGCTGTGGATTGGGAAATTTTGAGAAGATGAAGATTCAGTGCAACGTGTGCGAGGCGGCGGAGGCGAAGGTGCTGTGCTGCGCCGACGAGGCGGCGCTGTGCTTGGACTGCGACCGGAAGGTTCACGCCGCGAACAAGCTCGCGAGCAAGCACCAGAGGGTTTCGCTGTCAAGTTCGTCTTCTCAGATGCCGAAATGTGATATCTGTCAGGTCTGTTGATTTCTTCATTTCTGCTGATTCAGAGTCACTTGATCTGTATTGATTTGTGATTTTCTGCTTGTATCGTACGATTGCTGTTGTGATGTTTTGTGTGAGAATTGAGGAAATTTGGCAAGTTTCAATTTATCTCTCTGTAGCTGATTTAGTTGGTAGATATTTGTATCCAGGTCATTTGAAGTGAAGATTATGAATATATAGAATTGAAAATTGTGATACAATTGTTGTTGGAAGATTTTGTGTGAGCTGTGGAATTGTTGTGCTGAGAAATTGAAGAAAATTGGGAATTTTCAAATTTCAGTTTGTATCTCTTTAGCTGATGTAGTAGCTAGATATTTGTGCCCAGGTCATTTGAAGGGAGGGTTGGGAATATATAATTGAAAATTTTATCTTCTTTTCTTTTCTTTGTTTTATTGTAATTGGTTTATTTTGCTTTTGTGGTGGGGGTACTATATGATTGTGATTTGTGAGGAAGTGAGTGGTAGGCTCAAATCCTGGTTGCAGCCAAAAATGGAGAAACATAAAAGGAAAAAGAGCAAGAGGTTGGTGCATTATGAACAGTGAATGTTGTAGAAGATATAGGATTATTTTAGTAAAAGGAAGTATTTGGGTTAGTAGTCTGATAGTGGTGGGTTTTCATTTTATTTTATTTTTTAAAAAATAGAAAAAGTAGCATAATTTGCTTCAAGAGGGCAAGGTCAATATAGGATTGATAGAAATAGAACTAAAAGTGAAATGGATTTCAAGCGTAGGGAACACTTTTGTAAGTGATGAATGAAGAAAAGAGAGGGCACTTAAAGTTGTGAGTAGAGGATTCCTTAGGATAAACTATCTCGAAGTGTGAGGCCAACGAAGAACAAATTATGGTCGGAGTTTCAGTTTGTTGGTGTTGAGCTCACTGACTCAAGTATGCACAGGATGAGATTTCAGGAAGCTCTTGTCATGCAACCTTTTCGTACCAATACAGAGTATGCTCTAATGTTAATATGCAGTTAGGCTGAAACTAGTGAGGTTATTCCGTTCCTTGCTAGTAATAAAATGTTCGAACCCCTTCTATCATTATAATTTAGGAGGCGACTTCCCTTACACTTTGAATATAGGGGACAGTTTAGCTTGTTGTTTGAATGAGTCAATTTGTACATGAAGGTCTTTTTAATATCCATAAACAGTGTCCTGTTTAGAAGTAATTTTCCGAATCAATCAGTTTGTTCTTACTTGTCTCAGTTTTCTTATGAATACATGACCATAGTAGCACCCTAGTTATAATTTTTTTCTGGATGGGTATATCGTAATTGTAGTTTGCAGAGAGCTATCTGTTATCTGTATGAAACCCATTTATTTTTGCTATATCATATTTGTAGTTTCCTTGACCTTGTTAGCTTATGGATTTTCTGTTTTTCATTGAGTTGCGTTGATAAATATATGACATTCATGATCCATCACAGGACACAATTGGCTTCTTCTTTTGTTTAGAGGATCGAGCCTTACTTTGCAGGAAATGTGATGTTGCTATACACACCATGAATAGCCTTATATCTAATCACCAGAGGTTCTTGCTTACCGGTGTAAAAGTGGGTCCTGAACCAGCTGAAGCTGGTGCATCCTCTTCCACGCCAAAATCATCTTCGGGTCAATCAAGAAACGGCACTCCTACTACAATCTTGAATGGTGAGTCCAAGGATGCTTTACCCTCGAATGGCGGAGTTGGAGAGTTTCCATATACAAAAGCGCCATTTTCTGGGGGTTATGTTACTGGAACCATTTCACAGTGGCCGATAGATGAGTTGTTCGGACTAAATGGATTCAACTCAAGTTATGGCTTCATGGAAAACGGCTCTTCTAAGGTATATTTCCACACACTGAACTATGCTTTCACGTCCCATTTTGCGCAAATCTGTTTATAGTTGTTTTAGGGAAAATTGCAAAAAGGTGCCCTATTATATGACACTTTTGCAAAAGGGTGCTGTATTGTTTGTTAATGACAAAAATGTGATGTGTTGTTTGCATTTTTTGCAAAATGTGTATATTTTATAAAAATGACAAAATTACCCCTGAATAAAAAATATATATTTTTTAAACGTTTTTCTGTTTTAACTAAAATTTGTATGATCAAAATTTGTAATTATACTATTTTTAAGGGGCAATTTTGTCATTTTTATAAAAATACGCATTTTGCAAAAAATGCAAATAACTCAACACCTTTTTGCCCGTTAACAAAGAACACAAACCCCTTTGCAAAAGTGTCATATAATAGGGCACCTTTTTGCAATTTTCTCTTTTTTTATTAGCCTGTGTATGTTATTGTTTCCGTCATTGCTCTCTGCACACGTTTTTGTTGTACTGGATGTCCATAGTTAGTTCGGTTTAAGAATTTAAATTATCTCTTTCTTTTTTGCTGCATTTTCCGCCAGGCTGACAGCAGCAAGCGTTCAGATTCCAGCAACTCTTCTATGCTAAGATCCGCCGAGGAAGAACTAGAGGACAACGATTGTTTGGGTCAAGTCCCAGAGACCTCCTGGGCAGTGCCACAGGTCCCTTCCCCTCCCACATCCTCAGGCCTCCACTGGCCAATAGAATACCGAAACCTATCTGATATTGCTGTTTCTGTGCCTGATGTTTGCTTCTCAACCGCGCCAAGCTCCCACCATGGCCAGCACATAGCGAAACGGAGTAGGCATTTCTAGTTTGTTCTCTCTATCCTTATACAGAACTTAAGCTATCTGCTAGGCTTTAGGGTTTAGCTCTATTCCAATAATGCAAGATTCGACGAGATCAACACAGAAAAAATAAGGTATATAGTTTATAGTAACTACTTTTTAGGAGTTTCTTTGATTATAGGTCGTGCCATGGTTAGACAAGAACAAATAATTCACATTAATTCACATGGTTAGACAATTTGCTTCTGTCATAAATCTTTACACATTAGGAAATATATATAAATCTTTGTACAATAAAAAATTCATTCATAATTCACTCTCATAGTATAATTAAAAAGATTGTAGTTTCCGTAAACTAACTAAGAACTCTTCACAAATTCAAACAATCTCACACTTGGAAACTGACCATGAGCGTTTTCACTCCCACTCATATAACTTTAGCAACAACCCGTTATGCTCAACAAGTTTTGAATTATACATTTTCAATAGATTGTAGTTTCCCTAAATTAATTAAGAACTCTTCACAAATCCAAACAATCTCACACTTGAAAACTGACAATGGGCGTCTTCACTCCCACTCATATAACTTTAGCAACAACCAACCTGTTATGCTCAACAAGTTTTGAATTACACATTTTCAATTCATCTATTAGAAGCTCATTTCATCCTATTTAGACCCAACACTATGAAATATGTTAACAAATATCGCAATAGTGTGATGTCTTCCCTTCAACTAACCATGTATAATTAAAAAAATTGTAGTTTCCCTAAATTAACTAAGAACTCTTCACAAATCCAAACAATCTCACACTTGAAAACTGATCATGAGCGTCTTCACTCCCACTCATATAACTTTAGCAACAACCCGTTATGCTCAACAAATTTTGAATTACACATTTTCAATTTATCTATTACAAGCTCATTTAATCCTATTTAGACCCAACACTATGAAATATGTTAACAAATATCGCAATAGTGTGATGTCTTCCCTTCAACTAATCATGTAGGCCAATTGAAACTCGACATACCTTCAGCTTCTCAGTTGTAGCTACATTGGTTCACATATTTTCATGATTCTCTAACAAGGACTCGCTTGTTAGATGTAGTCACCTTGGTCAATACACTTTCATGATTCCTTAATTAAGACCATACAAGTTATTTTTCAGCTTGCAAACTATATTTTTCTTTCCAACTGATTTCTTCACACCACACAAGTTATTTTCCAGCTTGCACATTAGGTCTTCATTCTCAACAGATTGTTTTAGACCAAATAAGTTATTTCCCAACTTGCATTTCAGGTCTCCATTCTCAAGAGATTTATTCTTTTCGTTCTTGGTTAACTCTCACTTATATGAACCACCTTTGTGTGACAACGAGACTCGTCATAATTCGTCAACAACATATAATCTAGTGATGGAGAGAATTGTTCGTTTATTCTTGAACCTTTCTTCAATTTCCTCACTTCACCTATTCTTCCTGATGAACCTTTGTAAATCTATGCACATATGGATGCATCAATTTACCTTTCACCCTTGAAAAACTTCCCCGACTCTGTGAAATTTGCTTGTTTTCGTTTTTCGAACATACATGGTTCACATAAACCAACTTCCACATTATTCAGTTTTGGAGTCTTCTTTTTAAAATTGTCACCTTCATTCTTTTCTTCCTTTATCCTCAAGTCTTTGAGATCTTATAGTTGAATGATCACGCCCATCAATTACTACATTAACTCTCTCCACTGACATCTCCGTCATGTACAAAGTTTCTCTCTTCCAACTACGAGCAATAACTAAATTTTGCTTTGACACCTTCCATTGTCCATTGTTAAAGGTTTATTATACATCTCAAATTGTCTAACCGACTTTACGAGATCAACATTCTCTTTAAGATGGGAATATACATGTCATTCTTTAACGTCCAAGTCCCAACGCAAAGCACCTAGTCTAGATGTTCAGGAGTGCAAAGAGGCTTCTAACCTAACCATATGATGTGTTCGAGCTTTGACTATTTGATATTTAGACTAAATTCTGGGATGCGTCAGATTAAATTTCTTAATTATAGGTAGCATTGCTCGTAGTATTATGAATATTGAATTACATAATTTAGTCCACCTCACTTGATAATTTTATAACCATATCGATTTCTTTCATTAAAAAATATTATATCTCATGCATGGGAATACAATCGATACATTTATTGTTTGTTTTATTTCGATTGTTCCCTCTTACAACACTTGTGCTCTCATTGCTCTGTCTAGAAATAATCCTACTTGCCATTTATATCTTTTGCACTGTTATTGTTGCTGCTAGTGCTACAGCCATTTTTCGCGTCCTCGAGGATCATCTCCAGGACCTTCTCATACACATCAATGGCAGATTCAAGCATGTCAATTGTCCCAACCTTGTCTTCCCCAGCCTCCCTCACCATCTTCTCCATCTCCATCACCTCCCTCGCCGCCACGCCCAAAGCTCCGCCGCCGGAAAACCCAATTCCCTCCTCCTCCGCCTCCTCGCCGCGCCATTGCCGCCGGTTCACGACCCCTCCGGCGACCGCCATGTCGCTGAAGCTCCCGATCTCGCCGGAGCCGCCGAGGATTGTCCACACGTTTTTGCTCTCCACGTCCCAGATCCAAACCTCGCCGTCCTCCGACGCCGACACCAGGGTCCTCCCCTCTCCGGCCACCACCACCGCCGCCACCGCGCCGCCGTGGCTCCGCCCCCACGCCGCCGGTTCGCT
>JAYMTP010007841.1:0-10616 GCA_036897365.1 Geranium brycei | reverse complement strand
ATTGAATCATTTTTTGGGTATAATTCTTAATGATATTTTTTGTTATTGGGGATTTCATATTCATATTCATATTGATTGGTCCATTTTTTGTTTTATCGTTCTATTTTTTTGTATAATTCTTACTGATTTTTTTTTGTTATTGTGGATTTTCGATTCATATTGTTGAACTTGTTGGGAGGTATATTAAAAACAAAAACAAGTTGATCATATCGAGAAGAAAGATGATAGTATGGTCTTATCTTTTTTTAAAAAAGATCTCGTTTCAAATTCTTGCCTTAGTGCCTTGGGCCGCGGTGTCCTAGGGACGCCATGAGGTCCTCCTATGGCATAAAGGCTTTCTTCCCTAGCTCCTCTATTTCTTCACTCTCCTTGCCGATCACATGTGCAGCGTATATATTAGTTTTCTTTTCTTTTTTACCAGAAATTGTTGAAGGCGTGGAGATCTGAACTAGTGACATGTTCGTTACGTTAGAGTCTATGCCATTTCACCCATGATCCTTAGTTTAGTTACCCCCACAATTGATTTGTTCAAGGATTGCTGGTTGATTGAGCGTTGTGTTTGAAAACTAATTGAGAAGGAACCAGATAGTAGCTTTTGGGCACATATCAAAGTTAAAAGCTCTAGGTCTGTCAGGATAATATTGTCTACCAAAACTCTCTAGACTTGTATTGTTGTTTTTCTCTTCCATTCTAGCTAAATACACAGCTTTGTTGGGAGAGAAGGGATTTGAACAAAAGCAACCAATGTTTGATAGAACTGCTGTGTTATGCAATACTCAAATTGTGGATAAAGACAATTTAAATATACTGAAAATATATAAAGCTCTCTGAGGAGAAAGAGACATTGAGTTATCTATATCCCATAAACAGCATCAAAGAAAACGTAAATGCATAATCTGCTTCTCTTCAACTATCATCTGAAGAAAATACATGTCAAAACTTTAAAACATGTCAACTCTATTGCTACCAGATTTACAATATTACATCCTCCAATTACCCATTTTCTGCAGTCCCCTCTGTAATCTACTTCCCATGTAATCAATCTCGCTCTGGAGCATTTTCAGAAACTCTTCTCGAACTGAGATTGCCAGTATATGACCATACCTTTTCATAATCAGCTCGGCTCGGTTTCTGTAGCTTCTGTTCTGGCGTTTCCTTTAAAATGCTCTTTAGAGATTGAGGTGCCCGTCTCGGGCTTCCAGCTACAGGAGTGGACGAACAGAAGGTAGGTGTTGCAAACGGAGAGGCAAAGGGGCTGTGATGGATAGAGAAGGGGCTGGGAGATATCCGCTTCTGGATGGGAAGGCCACCCGGGCCTCCCCGGCTAAAGAGTGACATGGATTCTGCTGCAGCGGATCGCTTCATGGCATCGTCCACATAAACAACATCATCTATCCTCGCCATTATGTTGAAGGCCAGGCTCTCCATTACCCTTGAATAGCTCTCAAGAATTGATTGACCAACATCCTGCAATAAAGAAAACACGAATCATTCCCTATATGCAACTTTGTGAAGAAAAAAATAACTGATTTTCAGAAATTGTTGACATCCCCCAACAGCATTTTCATGGTGCTGAGTGGTAAAATAATTGAACAGAGAAAATATAGGCTGTGAACACACTCAATTCAATACTGTTTTCAGGTTTTACTCAGTTATTTGTAGTTCTAAAGATATAAATACAAAAGGCTGGAATGTTGTTTGATACCTTGTTATATTGAATTTTGTTCATATCCAGTGCAGTCTGTGGGAGCCCAGGGAAGCGAAGCCTCAAGCTCTTCAAGAGTGTCTCTGCCCGATGTGCCAGCGAGTGGTTCTTTTCTGCATCAGCAACTAAACCCTTGACCTTGCCACCCCATGTAGGGCGCTTATGTTTCACGCGATGAGCATGTTTTTTCTGCTCCTTTTGCTTCCACACATGCACTGACGCCTCAACTCTGTTAGCTATTTCCAGCGTGTGATGCTCAGAAGACAAGTCTAAGCAATCAAGAAGACATTCAGGCGAAAACTGGTCTGCAGTTATGTAGCGGTAGATAATATCACCTAGACAAGCTTTTCCACTCTGCAATAAAATAATGCACTATATCAATAATAAGGTACAGCATATGTGCTGATATAATTCATGTAACCTCTTTGAAGACAACTTCTAGATATTCAATATCAAATAAAATAAAATGCAATGTGCTGCTGTATTCTTCTACTATCTCAACCATAAAAATGCTGCAGAATGAAAGAAAAAACTCTAAAATGACCTTTGTAATAATTCATCTTCAGTTTCAGCCTTATGAATTCAATGTCATATGAATGCACAAAAACTTCCTCATCATACATGAACTACTGAAAAGATGATGATTATTCTATTTTGACACATTTGCATACCTCTAATCTGACGACAAAACAATTCATGGTTCAAAGAAACACAGAAACAAACTAAATAAATGCAGGCTGTAGTCTGATTAGTGATTGACCATCATATATCCCATCTACCTTCTCAGAAACATGAAGTAACCAAATAGGTGATCAAATCTAATTGCTGTTCATCCCATTCCTCTGTAGTTGGCTTTATTAAAATAATCATCTCACACACTTTCCTTTTCATTATTTGCTTCTCCTAATTTTCCTCATGCAATGTAATTCTCTGGTTAACAACACTTGGCAGCTACAGTCACATGGGCATTATTCAAGAAAATTCGTTCAAAAAATTTATGGTGATGGGATGGACAATCACAAAACCAAAGAGATCATAAGTCCATATATCTATAATCTCACTAGCACAACCATTACTAATTTACTAAGACAGACAGGGACTTCATTAAATTAACATGAAGTCACCAGTTTAAACAACATAAGAAAAGGAGAAAAGTAAGAAACTGCCACCACAACAACTGTAGTGTTTTTCTACATCAAACCTGCCAAGTATACTATAGAAATTGAAAAATCACTCAGTAAAAAAAGATGCATATGAGCATGACTTTTGAAAATGCATAAGTAATGGCTGATCATAAAGATGCATATGCATAGCGTTTCTTCCAAATCAATACTTATGCGGCTAAATAGATTCTCAACAAAGCACACATCTTAACTCTCAGCCAAAACAGTAATATAATAAAACTTGCATTTACTTCACGGAAGTATAGTAACCGAAACATATCCAATATCCATACCTTTGGCAATGTCTCCAAGTAGGCAGTGGGAATCTCCATCTCAGCAAGCACACCACTATTAATAGCCATAGCTGCCTTCAGTATCTGGTTTGTGCAGTCCCTGCACTGCTGTAACCTTTTCCTAGCTTCCTCCGACAACCCGTTGGATGGAACTTTCGGACAAGGCAGCCACCATTTCTCTTCCTGCCTAATCGAGGGCCTCCCAGCCGGGTACGATGACGGATAAGCTTCACAAGCTTCTGCTTCACCCATAACAACCCCTCTATCGACATACCAAAACTCCGTGTCCTGGAACCCATCAAGCATACCAAGCAACATAGCATCAAGCTTCTTAAGAGCTGGTAGATTCATGTACAAATCTGAGCGTGGTCGGGTAGCCATGACTTCATACGTGCCTCCTCCAGGGAATTGCTGTAACGAAGGCACAAGCTCAACAATGGAATCACTCACACATAAGAGCCATTCCATTTCTCGGCACCACATTGACTTCTTCTGTGGTGCCAATGGCTCTAACCTCCATAGCTCACCAAACACAGTAGCTGCAACCATTTTCACCAATCAAAAGATTTCAGAGCCACAAAAAATACAATTCTAGGACATTTAACCTAAAACTTCAAAACTTCCAAAGGTAAAGTGAAGAGAAACACAAACCAGAGAGGTTTGTTATAGCATTTGAGATGGCAAGCGCAGTGCAGACTCCTTTACCACCCCCAGACATATCTTCACCTAGTAGAAGCTTAGCAAATCTCTCCTTCATCATCTCAACCTCTACAAAAAAACTCATAAAACTAAAATCAAACACACACACACACACACACACACAGAAATATGAAAGCAGAACCAAATATAGTCTTCTAATTTTGTTACTATTTATGAAGACCCTGAAATTTCATTTTCTCTATGTTTCCCTCTTTTTCCAAGAAACCAAACAAAATACATTTCCTCAGAGTAAATTTAGGGCAAAGAAGCAAAAAAACGAGAATCACACTCAAATCTACCGAACTCTGTTATGAATTGAAATTGAAATTGAAATTACCAGACAAGTCAGGTTCGCGTTTCTGTAGCTTCTCCTCCCACACCATCACATCCTTGCCTCCAATCACCGGCATCATCACCGGCGCCGGAAAAGTGAAATGTCCGACCGCCGGACGCGGTGACGACGCCATGGAGCTCGAAGCCCCCTCCGCGTCGAACCTCCGGCACGAGAAGCTGCTACAGCTCTCCGATTCGCTCACGTCGGCGCTTATGCTGTAGCTCCCGCACCTCTCGCTCTGCTGATCCGACCCCTCCTCCGAAGACACACTCCCCGCCATCGCCAACCCAGATCGAACGATCTCAAATGCACATCTCTGAAAATGCAGAGAGAGCCAAACAGGAAGAAGAACAGAGAAATGGTGTAGTGGTGGTGGGTGCTGATGTTGTGGTAAAGAAGACGACAAAAAAGCAGATTAAAGAGGAGGAAAAAGCAGTCTCTGTCTCGGGGTTGCTCACAACGTACTCTTTCTTCAGCTCTCTCTCTCTCTCTCTGTAAAAACACACAAAAGCAAAGGCCTGTTACAGAGAGACACTACTCACTACCCACCACAACACTTGTATGTGGTAATGATGATGACCGTGACGGGGCGAGCCCACTTAAAGCGACGCCGTTTTGACAGAATGTCCCTGGGCCCCACCAGCTGACGTGGGCCAGATTTAAGGGTCTAAATGGGGCCCACATCACGGAATGGGACCAAACGGCGGTTTCTTTTTTTCCGAGGGATCCCCAAGCGCCGTTGATCGTTTTGACTTTGACCTGACCCCATCTTATTCAGTGCGTAGAATTAAAAACAAATGTGATTACAACTTGACCGTCCGTTTAACGGTCCGGGTCCCACCGGGGTTCGGAGAATCTTGACCGTGAGTTTAAACGATGTGGTTACGTATGTACAGTGTGATACCATGTCTCACACGTATTTCCTTTTAGTGTTAAGACCACATTCCGATGATGTCTTGTGCGGCGTCAGCTGATTCGGTGGAGCACGTGAGACACGTGTCGAACGCGGATTGAGCTGATCGTGTCCGGAGAAAGATCTGATACACGTCACAAATATCCCTGGAGTAAATGTGATTAAATGTAGCGGAAAGATTAAAAACTCTTTTAATGCGTTTTTTTTGAATAAAATTTCCGTGAAAATTGAATGCCATTTATCGTTTTGAAAATTATTATTTGGGGACTAGCTAGTTCTGAGGGATGTTTAAATTCAAACATAAATTATTCAATTACTGTTTGATATGGCGCTTAAATTATAAAAATTGAAAATGATAATTAAATTCAAATTATTTTGAGTTATAATTGAAAGCATTCAAGGTGAACATAAATATATCACTTCTTGAATAACTTTTCACATGTTCATATTAACTTTTCTAATTTAAATTTTACAAAAACAATGTTTATAAACTTTTTAGTAAAATTATGTGTCTGTCACCGTAAATTATGCACAAGATCGGCTCATCCATAAATCAAATGAAATAAAAAAATTTAGACTTACCTTAAAATAAGGTTTAAATACAATTAAAAAAGCATATATATGATTAAAAAGTCGTATTTCTCACACTTAGTTTGGTCTAATGGCATAGGACCTTCTTAAAAATTTGTTCTCTGGACTCAGATCCAATGTTTGTGTCTCCGTATAATATTCGGAGGACCTTTTGTTGTATATAACTTGTTGTATCGTTTATGTTTGTTTGTCATGTTCATCAGTGCTTAGTGTTGATCAATACGTTTTGGAGTGAGATCACGGAATTTCTCCAGCCTCGTCTATTCAGTCCTGACTGTACATAATAATCATGTCATTTTAGAATATTTCAATATGTATTATGTCATTACGTTCAATATATTGTATACATTACATTCCGTTAAAATGACGGACATAATAAAAACACTTTTAAAGTCGATATTTTTGAAAATAATGTAATTTATTGAAGTGTTTGAAAAAACAATTAGTGCATCTGCTTGCCGTGCCAAATTTTGTTGAACTGAAAAAAACAATTAATTAGTAAAATCCTGAACAGTATCGTGACCGTTGATAAAGTAACCATATTGAATCCTAATAAAACTGAATCACAGCCGTTGGTGTGTTAATGTTGTGGGGCCAGGAGAGGTAAATGATTGGTTGATCAATGAGAAAAGTTGTTGGATGAGAGCAGTAGAATTTTCCTCTGCTGTTCAATTCATGCACGTGATTGGGTACTAGGCGTGAAGCGATAACACCTTAGGTCGGCTGGTCGGGTCTCGTAATCGGCGGAATTTCGGCTGTTTGGTTTCCGTCTTACGCTATTCCTGTGCTTGGATAAGATTCCGTTCTCCTTAGGAACGACAGCGTTTCGTTTCGGGGTCCTCATGTGGGCCCGTTTGGGCAGCGTGGAATATTATAGTTGACCGATTAGTTAATTAGTAATTAACGTTGTGATTTTCTTGGAGTATGGAGTTAATGACGTTGAGAGATTAACGATCCCAATGATGAATACAGGGTGGTGTTTAGTGGGCCAGGTTGATCTCTTTTGGGTGTGTGATTGATTCACATGCTTGTCTGATGAAATGATTAGGGCCACTGATGTTGGTGACATTAAAATACCGCTTCCACCTCTAAAAACGTTTAATGATGATTTGTATACACATGCAAATGAAGTAAAACAGAAAAGGAAGCTGTAAGCTTTAACGGCTTGTGATTATAAGTTAGGAATGATGAGGACTCGGTTTATGTAATTTTGGTTTGGATTGAGAATCACTTGGATGCGTTATTTTGGATATTCTACATAGTAGAAACAAAGTTTTAAAGAAGTTAAACGCTAGTCGAGCACCCCAAAAAACTTAATCAAAAATTAATCGAACTTATATTTTAATATAAAAATAAATATAAAAAATCAACAACTACAATTAATAATGAGCAAGCTCATATAGCAACAAGGATTTGAGGAGCTCTGATTCGCGAAGGAGAGAGTCGATGGCGGTGGTCGATGACAACGGACGGGGATGTTTGTCGGAGGTAAAGAGGCGAGGCATAAGGGTATAGGGCGTAAGAGTCTGACGGTCCGAGAGAAGAAATGAAATGACTGTAGTGTCTGACATTTTAACTTTTAACTTTTGAGATTTAATTGATTTTTTAAAAATTCTGGACCACCTGTTGATGAACCAAAACGTTTTCCACTGCTCTATAGCTAAAGCCGGGACGGAGACCTGAAAAATAGCGCCTAGGCGCCGCCTAGGTCATTTATTGGAACACTGGATAGAAACGTCGTTACTTTATAATTTATATGTGAAAATCTCATGAAAAGTTATAACAGGATAAGAGTAAAAATGGGTATGGCTCAATGGTTATGCCCATGCTATACTTGTTGAGAGATGTTAGGTTCGACTCCCACCTTTGGAATAAGCATATTATAAATATCATTTTAATCAAATATTTCACCGCATGTAATAAATAATTTTGAAATATGTATGAATATTTTGAATTAAATATATAAAGTTACGAACTTATTAAGTTTTGGAATCTTAGGCTCGAGATGATTCGTTTATAAAACGAGTCTCATTTTAAACTCGAGTTCGGCTCGAACTCAATTATCAAAAATGTAAACAAAATATTTACTAAACAAAACTTAACCAATTTGTTAAAAGTTCAACACATAAACTTATCGAGTCTTGAAATGTATGCATCAAATTCAAACTCGAGTTCAATTATAACATACTTAAACCAAATGCTTAACAAATAGAGCTCAAATAACTTGTTAAAAGTTCAGCATATTTAGTAAAATTTTTGCCCCCCCCCCTCCGGTCAAAATTTTCTGGTTCCGCTCCTGCATTCAGGAATATCCTCTAAAAAGTTACGTAGCCACTCGGCTTCTTCCTCAGCTTTATCCAAAGCTACAAATTCAGATTTCATGGCGGATTTGGTTATTATCGTTTATCGTGAGGATTTTCATGACACAACCCCTCATGCTAAGGTAAATACGCATCTACTCATTTCTTTGGAATCCTTTATATCAGATATCCAATTGGCACCGGAGTATCCCTCTAGCACGGCATGTTGTCTTGCATAGTGCAGTCCATAGTTACGGGTTCTTCGCAAATATCTTAGTACTCTTACGATTCCATTCCAGTGGTCTTTCCTTGGATTACTCGTGAATCTACTCAGTATACTAACCCTGAATGCAATATCAGGTCTAATACGACTTATGAGATTCATTAGAATGCCTATCACTCGTGCGTATTCCACTTGGTCCACGTTGTCACCTTTGTTCCTAGATAGATTTTGACTGATGTCTATTGGAGTTTTGACTTCACCAGTATCCTCCTTACAGAACTTATCCATTATCTTATCAACATACTGTGACTGAGTTTGATTTGGATACCCAAAATCACATATGCTAGTCTCATACTAAACTTAAAGTTGTTCTTTGTACTCTTAACCATCTTATTATTACTCCCCACAATGAGTATGTCATCAACATATAGACATAGGATAATATATCCTTCATTTGTAGTCATTACGTGGATACATTTATCGCACTCATTTATCTTATAGTTGTTAGCTATCATGACATCATCAAATTTTTTAGGGATAATTCATGTTCACTATGGTGTGGTATAACATATTTTCACGTCACTACGGTGTACTATTTTAAGAGTCAGTTCAATACGAAGAACAATTTTTATGTGTCATTTATCCTAACAGGGTTAAAACTAACAAAAAATTGACTGTTTGAGACTATTATTTAAAAGTACCAATTTGGCCCCTTGAATTAATTAAAAACTTAAAAATTAAAACCAAAACAAAAGGACAAACAACGTCTGTGTCTCTCCGGCCAGCATGGGTTATCCGACAAGCACCAGAAGTAGACTTTCAGCACTTTGCGTACAGAGCCAAAACGGTGGTCGTCGGCACTCAATCCCTCAATCCGAAGAGCATCAATACCCCTCCAACTCCGTCTCCTACTACCCAATTAAACGCAGACACGCCGCTGTGGTGGTGAGAGCCGAATCTATAAACCCAGAAATTAGGAAGAGCGAACCCAAAGTCGTTGACACTGTTGTTTCCTCAGAACTCGCTAAGTCCCTCACTTCCTACGAATGTAGATCCATCAGATTGATTTGCGACTCTTATGCTTCTGTGTTTAAGGATTTTAATTTGTGGTTTGATTCAAATTTTCCAATTAGTTTTATTAATTATGTGAAACTGACTATTTAGATACAATGACAAGCAAAATTGGAGATGGTATGGGCTAGAATTTGTGGTCCTTGTTAAATTGTTTAGATGATATGTTCCACCTCTCTATTCTGTATGCTATATTTTCCCTTTCCCAAGGTTTTTACCATAAATCATCCGTGAATTGAAGGTAAAAAATATTATGTAGGGGCATTTTAGACATTTCACTCTATTTTTAACTCTGTCCTTGACGGTAACACCAAAAAAAAGTTACCCATACTAAATTGACACTTAAAATAGTAGACATGAAAAAAGTGACAAACTATACCGTAGTGAACATGAATTATTCCAACTTTTTATGCCATTATTTGGGAGCTTGCTTTCTGTGAGACTTCAAATATAGATGAGTTCGAAGTAAAGAGAAAAACCACCGAGTTCAAGTTGAAAAATATTTTTTTTATTTGGATTTTTCAAAAAAATAATTGTAAGAGCATTTCTACCATTTTTCGACAATTATGCACATTTTTCAGACTAATAGTAAGTTTATGGCTACCTTTTGTAAAAATGAAAGTTCACCACTATTTATTTTCAAATCAAAATCAATATATTATGTGGAACTAAGGAGGGGCAACTGTCCCCCTCTAGTTCCGCCACTGCCCGAATGGCCAAAGCATGTGCTTAAAATATGTGTGCATTATGATAATTAAGCAACTATTGGTAGTGCACAAAGCTTGATGTATAACAGTAAAAATCGACACATGCATCATCGACACAACATCGTTAAACAACTGATCTCTACAGAAATTATCTCTATCGACTATGTACGGTCAAAGGATAACACTGCAGATCCACTAACTAAAGAATTAAACAGAGATGAAGTTGACATAACATCAAAAGGAATGATGCTCAAGCCTATATAATTAAGGTATTATGTGAAGGAAAATCCTACCTAGTTGACTGGAGATCCCAAAATCTAGGTTCAAAAGGACGGTCTAATTGCATAAACCTTGTGCGATCACTGTGGGGCAACCCCGAGACCAATCCTATGATGTCAAGCAGTGACATAAGAATGGATCAGGTTAAGCTATGCTTTTAATGATTTTTTGTGCATCACAAAGTTGAGCAAAAGAAATCACCTATGTGAGAGCGAAGTGGGGTCGTTCAAGGGAGACTAATGGGGTTTAGTTCTCTTAAACTGTTGCAGAACTAGGAGGTGTTCATGACCATAACAAACCCAACAATGAGAACCGAAAAACCTGTGTTTGTTGAAATC